>BMAO01024556.1:0-120340 GCA_019973975.1 Trichonephila clavata
TTTGAAAAAAAAAATCATATCAAAGCAATAAATGAATTCTTTTAATATCATAGTACAAGCAACAATTCCTGAATGGTTCATTGTTTGGTGAATTATATAAATAAAACGTCACACTTTGTAGCAACACAAAGGTTTTGATTCTTGAATGGTTTAGTCTCCACATTAAAAGTGTTAAAAATCAGTAGATAATATTCAAGTAGCAGATTCGAATAGAAGTATGTGGAATGGAATATGTGTAATATTTATAAATAATATACTATGAAAAAAAATTAATAACGAAATAGTAAATAATATACAGGGTGTTCGGGCTTTAAGTATCCAAAAGTAATGGCTTATTATTACGGAACTACCCATTAGAATGTAATAAACTGTTCAACCACGGATTGGAAAACTCTCCGAGGTTTTTGGGTCTAGTCCGATCGCCCGCACGTGCGCGCATTATTCGGCAATCGCAGACGATAAACTTGTTACACTGACTTTATTAGTAAAGATGAGGAGGTCACAGCAAAAGGTGCAGTGCGTACTTTGATTAACGGAATTTAAACCAGTCGCACGTGCACAGCGACGTGTTCGAACAGAATGGAATGTTGTTACGGGCTTGCCTAATAGATTTATCAGGACTCCTACAAAATGAGTCCCGCACACGATCAACAGTGTCTTCTATCATTAAAACTTATTGCCAGTTTGAGATACCAAAGTTCCCGTCTCCTTTAATGTTCTTTTCCATTGGTGGATAGATTTTGATGTCGGAGGGTCGACATTCCATTTCACGTGCGGCCGATCGGACTAGACCCAAAAAATCTCGGAGAATTTTCCAATCCATGGATGAACAGTTTATTAGATTCTGATTGGTAGTTCCGTAATAATAAGCCATTACTTTTGGATACTTTAAGCCCGCACACCCTGTATTGCAAACTAAATAGTTCTTGAATGAATTAGTTCCTTTTCTAAAACATTAAAACTGCTTATATTGACAGCAGATGAAGAAATAAGAAAAATTCTTCTCATTTTAAGTAAGAAATCATTTAAATCTTATCATTCAAAACGACTCTGTAAATGGTGTCATATAAATGATATCAATCTGAATGTTGTAATTTTAGAGTGTCAGAGGTTGATAATATCACTCTAGAATAAACAAAGCTTCTACAATAGATATTTTAACATTACAACATTTTCTTAGTATTGTTATCTGCGTTCTCAGGGGCATTATAAGCAGACATTTTTATATAATATTAGAAAAACTAAAGATTTTCTACTTCCATACATGTATAGTCAGTTAAATAAAAAAAAAAAACACTCTTCTATTTTTAAAATTTTCTTTTCCTTTTTACTAAAAGAAGATGTCCCTTTGTCTAAAATCTGTGATGGAAATGAAAAATAATTTTTTTAAACGTAAAGAGTTGATAATATTATTTATATTTATTTTGAGGGAAAATACTGAGAAAAATGTAGCCATGTTTAAGATTTATTTTTTCTTAAGGGAATAAAAATATGGATTACATAGAGACAGCATTAAAAGACCTTCTAAGACTTCGTATGATAATTTTGATTTTACCCACCAAATGGGAAATAACCACAACTTTATCTCCCAAAAAACTGAAGGGATGAAAAATTAAAATCATGAAATGCAAAAATCAGGATGATGCAATTTTGCATCACCCGCGTATTCGGACCAATCAGAAAAGCCTTTACCGGAAATCATATGATTCTGCTTCCGGTTAACAAAAACTATAAAAGGTTGAGATCTCTTGAGCGAAGAAAGAATGCTTTTATGAACGTCCTGTAAACCACGCGTGTTATTATCCTGCTTGTTTCATGTGCATGTTCATCAATAAATATGGATGTTTAAAATAACAAACTTTATCGTCCTTTCCACGACTGCAACAACCCAAAATAATCGAATATCAAAACGCCTTAAATCATTCCGGAAACACTACGTTTTATACAAGTGGGGGTGGGGGGATAAATTTCTGCTTAGACAGATTTAATCCAGGCATCAGCCCTTCTGCATTGCGGGTTTCAAGTGTCGCTAGTGTGACGTTTGAGATAAATAAAGGTAGCGTGATATTTATTAATTTAAATATTTAGTTTATTTACGTCACAGCTATTGATTACAGTATATACGTTAAAGTTATTAAAAATATTGTTTAGATCATTAGAGTGTCCAAATTCGGTTGTTTGTGAGGCAGGAGGTCTCACCCGTCTCTGCGAAAGTTTTTAACCGTCTCTCCATGCTCTCTCTAGGGTCTTCGGGATGACAGCGGCTGGTCCCATTATCCTTTATTAAGTTACATCCGGTTAGTGAGCGGAGTGTCTGTGTGTGTGGGGGGGAAGTCAAAGATTCCTCGTGGTGTCAAAGATTGCCGGAGTGATGACCAAGACTAGACCACGCAATACTTTAAGGGTGCAGGTGTTCATTGAACGTGGTGATCATATCCATAAAAATAAGCCGATTTACAGCTGTGTGGTGGGACACGTTACACTAGGCTCTTAAACTCATAACTTGACAGAAGCAAACCGTCCACGAGTTCGCGATCGTGACTACTATGCTATAGCACGCTCGCTGTTAAAAGCTTTTATTTCAAACAATTTTTTATAATGAAAGTTTTGTTATTTTTATTGACATTTAAAAAATCTAGAAGTTCGCCGTTTTCGTCCACAGATCTAATATTTATATGAACTTAAGTAATTTAAAAAAAAATTGTTTATAAAATAAACACTGAACTTTATCAGCATTTAGAGTAGCAGAGAGAGTTTCTATTTTTATTTCCCCAACTTAAGATAACAATATATTCGGAGGAAAAATTTATCCCTCACCTTTTTTTGTTGCATTGGTGCAATGTGGAACTCTTCTGCTTGATTTTATATAAACTTTAACCGCAACGCTTTTATCAAACATGCAGAATTCTTCGCCGCTAAAACCCGAAAGAATGAATTTTACGCTTTACTTTATCAGATGTTTTTATTTATTTTTCAAACTGAAACTCTTTACTGTTTTTCTTGTTCTTTTTAAAGCTGATGGAGTATTCCTGTTCCAGAAAATTCCTATCCTCTAAAGTTTTAAATTCAGGAAACCTTCGAATATTGCATTTTTTATTCATTTAGTAGTTTCTCATGACGTTTCCTTTTCTGTAAAGCAGAAGAAAAAAAAGAGTACCTTCAACAGCTCTCTCCTTTTGAATTCTGGATAAGGCAAAAAAAGTACTTCAAGAAATATTGAAGAATTTAGTTTTCAAATAATGTTAATTTGAATGAGTAAAACCAATCCGTGTTACAAAAATAAAACAACACGAAAAAACTTAATGCGATTATTAGTTATTATTATTATGTTTTCCATCCTTATACCGTTTTGTGTTACTCTTTTTTCGTACTACTTAGAAAATAAATTTAAAAAAAAAAACGAATTTTAGAATGTATCTAATCATTTAAAAATTATCTAAATTATTATTATCAACACGAAAGAGAAACAACAAACAGAAAACTCTTACCTCAGATATTTTTTTTATCATGCAACACAATAAAATTCGTTTTATCCCCCTCTTTCGATTCCTACTATCAGCTCCTCACTCTCACCCTATATACAGGGTGTCCAGCCTTAATGTGACCCAATAGCTAATTCCTGAACCGTTCGGTTTAGATATACACTTCCAATTTGAAAAATGTTTTAAAAAAGGTAAGGAATGTTTCTACTTGCTTTTCGAACCAAAAAACCCATTTACAAAAAAATTACAAAAATTAAATTTTTATACGGTCCCCAGGTCCTATCACTTATATTTAGGAAAAGATGCAGTACACAGAAACAAAGTAAACACAAAAAGTTTCATTTTATTGCGATAAAAACTGACCGAGTTATGCCTACATAAAATTGAAGCATCTGAATTGCTCAGAAAAGGGGGTCGTATATACATTGAGTATAGTGAACAGTAATTCACTATCTACAAAAAGAGCAAAAGAAAAACATCATAGTAATATTGAAACATCGTTTTAAACATCATAGATTGACAATTTGTATTGCTGTATGGCAAACAATAAAAGTTAAATGTAAGAAATACAACTTGTACCGAAAAGATTAATTCAGCTTATTTTAACAAATAGCAGCAAAAGAATACATGATTTGCCGTTCAGATTATAGTACAATGTGGAGTGATGCGCCAATCATGAATCAGAGGCTTTATTATATCAGAATGACCAAATTAACTTAAATAATGTTCAAAATGATTCCCTTCCGCAGAAATGCAGTATCGAACCCGTGTCAGAAACTCCGCCTGTAGCTTCTGCAACATAGTTGATGTCACAGACCTGCATGCCATGCTGATTCGATTGAGTAAATCGGATTTACTCGTGGATTCACGTTCGTACACTTTGTTTTTCAGGAAGCCCCAGAGAAAGAAATCCAGAGGACTTAGGAAACTTCATCTTCTAAAAAATCGACTAATGGTCCAGATAAAATTTCCATGTATGATTCTGATGTTAAAGGTCCTTCGAGATACATTGAGCCAATTAAAGTGCTCGTCCATATTCCGCACCACACATTCACCGACCAACGCACTTGGTGGCAATTCAGTCGTATTAGATGTGGGTTTTCGAGGGACCAATAATGCGTATTCTGCGTATTAATAGTGCCTTGCCTCGAGAACTGGCATTCATCCGACCACAAAACTTCATTAAAAAAATCTGGATTTTCATCCAGTGTATTTAACACGAAATTGCAAAAATCAGAACGACGCTCCTGGTCTTCGGGCATTAGTTCCTGCGCCAGGACTGGACGATAAGGATATGCACCGTACGTATATAATATGTTCCATACCGTCGATTTTGAGTAGGAACAAGCCTTGCTAATATCCCGGACACTACTTTCAGGATGAGCCAGGGCATATCCTAGAACATCCTCAGCGGGTATCCGCAAGCTTGAACCTTGGCACGAGACAAAGGAATACGTTTATGACAACTCCCGGTTTTATACAAGCGTTGAACAGCACGGGCAATTGTACAATAAGATGGATGTCTTCGAGAGGGAAATTTAATGGCATAAAGTCTTGCCGCCTCTCTCTTATTTCGATTACACTGCACATACAACAGTATCATTTCGCAGTATTCTTCATTTGTATACATCTCGTTCTCCTGTACAAGAAGTCGTAACATTGCAATTGAAGGCGACTACACAAGAGATTTTTAATGACCGTCATGATCAGTACCGCAGCAAATGAGTCTGCAGCCGCAGCAAAAAAGTCTACTTTTTTGGAACTGCTTTTGAAATGCTTTCTTCGTCCAAAATATTTTATTTTTTCTATGTTTTACACATGCACAGAATAAATTTTATTTCTTAAGTACTCAATTATTGTAAAATCAACGTATGCTTTTAAATATAAAAACAATTTACATAAAAATGACCTGCAAGAGTGAAAGTTTCCTGGCAGAGTTCCAATTAATTTCACTTTGGAAACGGTCCCTTACTAGCTTCTTGAAAACGGCCTGGAAAATTGAGGAAATATGCGATTTTCAAAGTTCCATAACTCGGCCACGTTTTATCGTAATAAAATGAAACCTTTTGTGTTTACTTTGTTTTTGTGTACTGCATCTTTTCCTAAATATAAGTGATAAGACCTGGGGACCGTATAAAAATTTAATTTTTGGAATTTTTTTCTAAATAGGTTTTTTGGTTCGAAAAGCACGTAAAAACACCCCTTACCTTTTTTAAAACATTTTTCAAATTGGAAGTACATGTCTAAACCGAACGGTTCGGGAATTAGCTATTGGGCCACATTAATGCTGGACACCCTGTATATATTTATACATCTTGTTCAAATTTTCAATCGTTAATTAAATACTTTCTATTCATCCAATCAAGTTCCGATAATTTTTTTAAAACTTGTAGAGGAGGACATTTGATGTTAATACAGTTTTTCAAAATATTAATTCATTAATTACCGGTTAAATAATTTAATTAATTACTGGTTTTCGATGTCAACTTAGATTCGTCTCCATTGTTGTAATAAGGTAACTGTTAAAATAATGACTTAAGTTGGTGTCGAAAACCGGTTTTTCAGCCAAACTAGCCAAACCGGGTGTGCATTGTGTAACAATGCACTCCTGGTCCCTCCATTTTCCGAAAAATTGGGAGTTTCGAACTCTATGCCAATTGGCAACATTGGGAAATTTGCATTATTTTGTCACATTTGTGTCTATGCCTAGGCATACTACTACAGACCATCATTCACTGGCATAGCTAATTCTGAACGGGCCCCGTATCAAAACTCCTTCGGGGCTCTTTCACACAAATGAAAACATTGTTAGTGGTACTGTAATTACACATGCTGGGGCCCCTGTAGCTTGGGGCCCCGTATCTGTGATACGGTGGTAGCTACGCCCCTGCCATCGTTACTCATTAAAAGGAAGGTGGCAGTCGGTTTGTGCCTAGGTGTGTGAGATGATGAGTCACCCACACTTATCAGTTATGGTTACCGCTTGTACGAGTATTCGACAGCGTATGTTATGTATTACCTACTTTAAAGGGTTGCTAGTAGAACTCATTTTTAAATAGGGGCCCATGGAGAAAACTTTCGGAGAACATTTTACGCCAGTTGGCATACAGTAGCAAGACTGCATTATTATATCATGTTTGTCGTTCTGCATAGGTCTATCTCCAAACATCACCAATTACGCAAAAGGCAGCCGTTGATTAAATCGATTTTTTTCTAGGTTTGTGAGATTCAGAGTCACATATATATTTGTTTATATATATATTGTTTGTATATATTGTACAAATATATTTGTAAAAATATATTGTGTATTTGACAACGTATGCTATATATTGTCTACTTTCTTTTAAAAAAATGGAGTTATGGGAATTTTTTGGTTGTTTTTAGATTACCTGGTTCATTTTAAGATAAATATGCCAAAATTAGGAAGAAAAAAATTATTTATTATTACTAAAATGGAAAAAAAATGGGGGAAAATTTGCAAATAATAACATAAACGTGGCCCCTTCTGTACCCAAAGTTTATGAACAAATTTTAAATTTTTCAATTCTGATGTGTTGCTATGTTATTCAATTTTGAAAGGACCTTCAGGATAAGAAATATTTTAATTTATGCAAAAACGAGAGCACTTTATCTTAGTTATTATATGAAATTGCTTTAAATAACAGTGATTGCATTCACACAAGGGACTGTAAATTTTGTCATAAAACAGTGATTGATAAACCTGATAATTAGAACACTTGTACTGTTATACAAAACATAGACAAAAATTTCAGTTAATTAATTTCCAAACTTTTTTAGCAATCGCTGTCCCCGCTTGAGCATTTAAAAAAAAACACACATTTCGAATAAACGCGTTTTAAAGTATGCCCATCTTGCTTAAAGTAATGACATCTGCTTTTACTAAAACATTTATAGTTTTTGTTCTAGTGAGCGGAAAATAATAAACTTGGTATTTTTATAAAGCTAATAAGATGGCCTATAAAATGAAATCATAAAAAAATTGTCAATTTTTGGCAAAATTTACAATTTTAGGGTAGTCGAATACCTTAAAAAGATCACAAGTAGGGCCTATTTTTGAAAAGGGGCCCAGGGCCTGGAGAAATCTTAAGACGTCACTGGTCATTAGATCTCAGATCTATTTTGAATTGCTATTGGCTTTCATTTTTCCGTTTCTATTTATGCTATTTGGAAGCCCAATGGCGGAGCGCGCTTCCGCGCCACAGGTCTAGGGTTCAAATCCCAGGCTGGACAAAGTCGACTCGAACTCTTATCTGCTTAGGAACTGATCACTGGGGGTTTCTAGTCAGACTGACCACTTGACCGAAACATCTGCAAATAAAACCCAGCGCCTAAAATCACATTAACTGAGATAGGCGCAGTGGGCCTTGGCCATCATAAGCTGTTGCACCACTGAGTTCAGTTCAGTATTTGTGCTATTTAATTCTCTCAAATAGAAGTTAATTTTTTTACGCAAAGCTTAGAGCCTGATAAACCGTTTTAATAAATAAAAAGTTACAAGAGAGTCTTTAGTCACGCAAGACTTTTAGACTTTTTATCGCAAAATTAAGGAAGTGCCTAAAGATTTAATGAAATTTCTTTTAAATTTTTAACTAACCACACATTTGACGAACAGTCTGAGAATTTTCTCTTCTTCTGAGAAAAATAGAAAACTATTAAAAATATGGCATTCGTTCAACCCTTTATCTACCGACGGTACTTACAAGTACCACTCTGAAATTACATAGAATAAACATTTTTACGAATACTTTGACGATATTTAGCAGAATATTCTTTTAAATCAACTCTTTCAAGATATATGGCAACACGGGTTCTATGATGGTTATTTTAGCGGGAAGGCGAATAGTTTTAGAGTAGAAATTGCGTTTTTTTGGCTGACATTTTGATCGGATTGCAAAGATTGTCATTTTTGTTCCGAAAAAGTAGTTAACGTCAAAAGATAAGTGTCTTATTTTGTATGTTAATGAAGACCTTGGAAAACAATTTGACTATTTATTTTAAGTAAACAGTGTACATAATTAATTTTACAGTTGAATATCATTAATTAATGAATTAGCTCTAATGGATTAAATTGCCCAAAGTTGAGTATTTTGTGTATGTATATCACTTAATTTTCAATGTAGTAATTCAAAAATGAAAAAACTGCATAAAAAAAAACTGCTGTAAATCATAATGCGGTACATAAAGGTTTAAACAATATTTTTTTAATTATTGACTATTAAAGTTTAAAAAATAATTCTTTTAATTTTATTTAATCGTTTTACTGACAATTTTATGTTTTAGTAATTTACAGTTTTAAAAAATAAAAAAAAGAGCGCACACAAAAGAAAAAATGCAAAAAAGCAAAAAAAAAAAAAAAAAAAAAAAAATTAAAATAAGTATTTATTTATACAAACATGAATTATGAAAATCAATATTTCACAGTGTCACAAAGGAGTATTCCTTAAATTTTAAGAAACTTTTGGTTCAAGTTTGCAATATTTCAAATGTATTTAAGACGACATTCCTTTCAAATAATTCTTAATCTTGGAGATAGAAAAAAAATACATTAATTCAAGATGCACTTCTTTCCCTTCTCTTACGATAGCATAGCGTTTTCTTTCGGTTAAATTTCGAAAGAAAAAAAAATTAAGCTGATTTTTACAATCTCTACTCGAAACATAAACTGCGATCGTAAGTGACGAAAATGCATTTCGTTGTTTTTATTCCGACATGGAATAAAGTTATTTTCGAACATATTTGGGAACACTAATACCGATGTATGCTTACTCCCCCCCCCCCCAAACAGAGCTTCGGTTGCTATGAATGTAATTTATTGTACAAGATATTTACAATATAAAAATTCCACAGCTCCATAAAATACAGATTTCGTTCTGTCCCCCCTCTCCATCTTTACGCGCCATTTTCTTAAGGTAAGGCGACAGAGCAAATGGAACGTCTTGCATTTTTTATGGGATAAATTCTGACGCCCCATCCTCCACCTTTTCTAAAAATCAGACAAAAGCTTTCATCTTTTATGGACACATCAAAATGTTCGGGAGAAAAATTGCCGAAGAATCCCCGCGTTGTCGCGAAAGACTTCATAAAACTTGTTCGGAAAAAAGTTTTTTCTGCTCGAGGAAGCCCTTTTTATGGTTTCTCAAACTGAGCCGTTTACCTTCGATTAGATTATCTGTGTAATTGGATTTACGTCGGAGAACTTTTATTTATTTTATGCTCTGTATGTATGCCCTTTTGAAATTTTCTTTTCTTTCTTTCTTTCTTTTTTTGTTGGTCGTGTAGGAAAATCTGACTTTGCCTCACACCTTGCTTTCGTGCGGGTTTCGGTGTTTGACTTGGAAGACAGTGTAACGGATCGTGTTGGAAAACCTACAACCTGAATTTATCGTGATTCGCTCTTTCAAAGCTGTCTTTACCGATTGTTGTGTGGCCATGTAAACCCAGTAGTTATGGTTACGGACTTATGGGTAGCCTAGTGGTCAAAGTCACGGACTCGTAGCTGACGTGTCATGAATTCGAGCCTAGCGCCGCAGTGTAGGGGGCGATTCACGTTAAATCTATCGATGCTCAAATGTCCTCCAGTTGGTGTGGAAGTTAGGATAGGTGGTGCCAACTCGGGTGCCGTCGTCCTCATTTATCCATGGTTCAAAATTACGAGGTCCGTCGCCAGTAGCCCTGGTGCAGCTATATGGGGCTATGCCAATATAATTCACTTTATTTCTCCCACGGAATCATGAGTTCGAGCCACCCTTGTGCTACTGAAGACCCGCCGTGTAGAGGGTCTTCTTCTTCTTCAATGCCTCGACAGCCCTGGGTGGTCGAAGGCCTTCTCCAAAAGTTTTCTCCATGCATCTCCACTCCCGGTTACTGATTTCCAGTTCCCGAGCTCCAAAATATCTAGGTCCTCCTTGACACAATCAATCCATTCTAACGAGGGTCCGCCCCGAGGTCTAACTCCCACGGGCTTTGCCAGAAAGATTTTCTTGCAGCAAGTGTTGAGGGGCAGAGGCACGTTAAATCTGTTGAGACTCTAATGTTCTCCAGTTGGTGTAAAAGTTAGGAGTGGGGTTACTAGCTCAGGTGTCATCGCTCTCACTTGACCATGGTTCAAAATTAGGAGGTCCGCCCCCAATGGCCCTGGTGCAGTTTTACAGTGCAATGTTAATGTAACTCTCTCGCTTCCACGGACATGAGATCAGCGTGTCATGAATTCGAGCCACTTTTGTGCCACTAAAGACCCGCCGAGTAGAAGGGTTGATACACGTCACAACTGCCCAAGGTCAAAGTCGTCCCCGTCACTTGACTGAGATTCAAAATTACGAGATCCTTCGCCAATAGTTTTCGCGTTGCTTCACTGAGACGCTAATAAACACCCACTTAACGATTTTTAAAGAAAAGAATGCGAATTCGGAATGAATGTTTAGTAGCGTCGCCCTTTTTTCGAAACAATACAAGGGCTACTGGCGATGAACCTCAAATTTTGAACCATAGTCAAGTGACGATGATGAAGTTAAAGGTTTCACCCCCTCTCCAAACTTCCACCCCATGCCAAACTGGAGGAAATTGAGCCTCGACAGATTTAGAGTGAATCAACCCCTCTAAAAGGCGGGTCTTTAGAGGCTTAGGGTTTGAATTCATGACACGCTGGCCTTGAGTCTGTGACCATTGCCACGGCCCCAATGCCACCTCGGAATCTTGGCAACTAGGCTGGAGTCATGTTTTCGCCAAACAGCCTTTGTTACGAGGATTTGTTGCACACCAAATCTGTCAGGGCTCAAATTTTTTAAGTTGCCACGACAAAAATAGTAAAGTGCCTACTCAAGTGACGATCTCGTCATCTGGTCATGTTTCAAAATTACTAATTATATTGCACGTGGTTAATTAATTTTTATGTCTGACAGAAATTGCTGATAATAGATCTTCTTACTGTTTAAAAAAAACAAGGGAAAAAAAGAAGAAAAATTACCTGAAATCAGTTTTTTGTAAGAGCTTTAGTTTATGTAAAAAAGTATTAATAAAAATAGAATACTTTTATACAGGGTGATTTTTTAAACTGACTCTATTCAGAATCACTTGTAACTCGATCTACAAAAAGAAATGGAACCAAACCTGGTATGGAGACAAATAATGGCATGGGAAATAGAAATAGAAAAAATAGACCCGAAAATACTCGATAGGAGTATGAATGGTGCTGCACAAAGCAAGAAAAAAAATCTTACAAAAAAGAAAAAATAACATATGAAATAAAAGTTAAATGTTAAGTTTTATTCACTAATTCACTTCACTGGTGATGACAAACTTCATTACAGACAGGTAAAACTACTTAATGGAGTTATGTTAGAACAGGGCCGTGGGTAACCTAGTGGTTAGAGCATCGGACTAACCGGAAGGCCTGAGTTCGATGCCCGGTACCTCCAAATACCCTTCGAGTACACACGAAATACGTGCTCGTTAAATCAGTGGGTCCGAAAATCTTGTGGGCGGTCGCAGCAGAAACCACGGGTGCAGGGGCTGGAGAATATTTACTTCCCCTCCAGTTCCATGCCTAAATTGCGGAGGTGGTGTCGCCATCTATCGCGTGTAGAAGCACAACCTGTCTCAAGCTCTGGCAGCCTTCTTTCCTTCCCTTCGGGAAGGACACGACAACAACAACACAGCCGGCAAAGAATTCGATCACACTCAGTATGGTCGCCGTTCTCAGGGCATCCTCCGCACAACATTATCTACGTCATCATACGTAACACGACATACATCATACGGAATATTCCACACCGTCTATGATATGTGTACCAAAAATTGTTCCCCTGTGTTCTATCGAAGATTACGGTTACAACATCTGTCCCCTCTTCTGGTACAGGTTTACGTCTTCGACTTGCAAAATTATTTCTTCGAAATTCTTAAACATTCCTTTTAAAGCAATAAACTTCATTGTTCTAAGCTCAGAGCTGTAACTAATTAAAATAATGCAGCTTTACTTTTAATGACCGTTCTGATAATGTGAGTCGCATGTTCATTTAAATTGGCTTATTTCTGCAGAAAATGTTTTCGGAGCTGTCTACAAGTTTTTGTAGCCAAAATTATTGACACGGTTATCGTATATAAAAGCATTGTAACGGGTCTATTCGCGTTCTTCCTACGAATAGTCCTCTTGGGGGATATTGGGTCTTTAAAAATTATTCTATTGAAAACTTTCCTCCGAAGAAGAAGATGTGATTATGCAAATCAAGGCTTGTGTTTAAAGATTAAACTTTCGAGTAGGAGGGAGAGAGGTTAGAAGCTAAAGGATAGCGTGAAGATAAAGTAAAGCTAGACGAGAGCACTTCATAGATTATTTGATTAATATTAAGATTGACGATTTGGTCAATGAGTTGTTAAATTGGATTCGTCGGTTTGAATTATATTATTTTAGAAATTATCTCTCTTCAAATATGTATAAGAAGGTGTATTGCCTGGAAGTGCTAAGTGTAAGTGATCCGATTTATTATTTCTCCAATTATCTCGTCTACTTCGTAGTTGCTCCCATATTTATCAATTGGTGCATTTCATTTAGATTGTTTAATCTGTGTCGTAATTGAGAATTGTTAACAAACAGAATTTGTATTAACTATGGCTAATCTTCCTTCCAACCCTTTCACACGAATGGATGGTACAGGCCATTCATTACAGCATGAATTTGGATATTACTTTGATACAGTTTTATAGAGATTCTCGGTTTGGTAAGCTATAACAGCTCCATGAATACCTCCATTAACTTTAAAAAAAAAACGAATCTTACTTTTTATGTTGTCAATAGTCTCCATGCCAAGTTTGGTGTCGTTGTGATTGTTGAATCGTCCAACAGGTTGCTTTGAATAGTGTTAGCAAAAAAATAAAGCACCATTTATATCGGAAAAAAAGGGACACTCGCTCACCTTGAAATCCATAGAACTGTTAGAGACAAAGATTTGAATTTGGCAGACATGTTTTCTTGTTGAATAGAGATCCATTTAGAAGAGGTTTTGCAGAAATCCACTCGAAAGGAGGGTTGTGAGGGAGTTATAGATAAAAAAATACTGAACAAAGACCAACATGCAGGCTTGAAGTTTGGCAGTCATGTCTCTTTTGCTGAGTAGAAATTCTCTGAGAGCGATTTTTTTTTTGCTTTAATTTAATAAATTCTACTGCTGAACTCTAAATAAACTTATAAATTAGACGGAATGAATTCTAAGTAAACTAATAAATTTTATATATTTTAGTAAAACAAAATAAGCAAATAAATTCTTGTATTTCTGCTAAATGAATTCTTTATTGAAAACTACTAAAAATTATAAAATTCTATTTTAAATTATTCCCTTTTTTTATTGGATTTATTCTTTAAATTTTCCTCCAGTTTATTTGAATGAATTATTTCAAATTCTATTATTATAACTATTTAATATCGTAATGAATTCCTTTTATTGTGATATTAGTAAGCATCATATAAATATCTATAATTAAAAACCCTTTATTAATTTTAATTAATTTTGTGTTGTCTTACCAAAGCAACACAGACGGTTAGATTAAAAAGTCGACTCATGATTGAAATGTTGAAAATTTGAATAATAATTATGTTAAAACTCTTTGTAAATAAATTAGCTTAAGATTATTTTGAAATTAATAAAAAAAATCAGTTTGTGTAATGACAAAAAGAACTAAAATTAATTTCGAAATGAGAAAAATCTCAAAACTAAAATTAATTAAAATTCTTGTTCACAAATACTTGACTGCTGTTTGTTTAAATCTTACTTAAATTTAAAATACATATTAAAATTTTTTTTACCATTAATTGAAAGGAAAGAAAACTCTTAAGAAATTTTAATATACCTGTGTTTTAAAATATAAAAATATTGCTTACATATATACGTAAGTTCTTTTTTCCTAATAAATTTTTTTTATTTGAGGCAGCTTTTTCATGCTAAGCAGATATAGAAAATTCCTCGAATCCCATTTATTTTATTTATAACTAAGCAAAGACTTACTTTTTTTTCAATACTTGTTGGCTTGTCAATATCCAAAACTATTTCATGTTTTAAAAACATTTGTTTTTGAAAAATAGAAAAACGTATGAATGCGATTTAACACGTTGAATGCTATAAATATCAGCATATTTTGAACGGGTTAATCTAGTTAACCGTTTGCAGAATTCCTAAACTAATACAATTATTTATTTAGGAATTCCTAAAGTGTAGTTATTGAGAGAGAGAGTTCTAAAAAATTAGATCTTCGACGATCTTGTATGGAAGTTTTATTAGATAAACTGGAGAGAGAGAGCAACCATTTTCTCGCCTCTGTTATTTCTCTTCCTTGGAAATTGTTCTTATGGTTGAAATCATATATTCAGTTATATAGCAAACTTATGGAGTAAAAAAAACTTTTTTTTAAAACTTATATCTCAGTTCTTTTATTTTGATAACTCTATCGACAATTTCTAGTGTTGCCACTTTAAATCAATAAGTGGAATTTTTCTGAATTGAATTAACTTTTATTACGCTGAAAACATTTTTGAAATGCTAAAAACTCAAGTAATAATAAGATTACAAATAGGTAAATAGAGTTAACATGAATGCAGTATAGACTACAAAACCTTCCATACAATGAAAATTATAAAGCTGTATAAATTTATATTTATTTATAATAGAATATTCTCACATCCTTGTGGATTTTTTACTGCGATAAACGCTGATACAGCTCTAGCGGTTAAGCCTCACAATTTAATTTTTATTTATCGTTTGTTTCTATTTGTGATACAAATTAGAATTCATTTCGCTTTGAAATGTTTTGTTTGGTTTCTATATAAAAAATATTGAGTAAAATAAAAAAAGAGGATTACATTCCGTTTTGGATTTTATTAAAACTGATGTTCTATTTTAAATTCTTTTTGTACAATTTCTTTATACCAGATTCAGCAATATAATCTATAAGTAAAAATCGTCCTCTTTTCTATAATTAATAACCAAACTTTCGTATTTAAGAAGGAATGCATAATTATTAAACTATTTTTTTTTAGAATTTGAAAAATATAACCATGTTTTAAAGACAAAAAAAATTAAAAACTTAAAAAATGATGTTTAAAACTAATATTAAAACTGAATTTACTCTTATAACTTTTTTAATCAAAAATGAAGCATTCTAAAAAATGAAACAATGAAGAAATAAATGAAAATAAACAAAACAAAAAAATCAAACCAGAATGTAAAAGTTGTATGGAATAAATAGCTATGAGTTGAATATATAAAATAAAATATTTATAAAAAACCCTTTTTACAGACGTGGGTATCAAATTTAGCTTTAAGTATGGATTATCTCAAAACAGGGTCGAAATGCTCAAATTTTTGAGGGCAGTTTCAATACTAGTTTATAAAAATGTTGTTGTTGCTTATGCCACCTGATCGACAGTAACATCAGATCAAGGTCCACGAAATTCATCTTTGATAAGGGCTAGAATTTTGCGCCTGTCGTTAGCCTAAGTGCTCTGAGCCCCCATGAAGGTGACAGTGCGATTTTGCTCGGTGCAACACGATAAATGGCGACACCATTCGGACCCACTGATTCAACGAGCACGTTCTACGTATATACTCGGCGGGCATTTGGTGGCATCGGGCATCGAACCCAGGCCCAATGCTCTAACCACTAGGCTACCCACGGCCCGACAGTTTATAAAACTGACTGTTTTTAACGTAAATGACTAAACAAACAAATTTCTTACAAAATAAGAACTACGAGAAATATCTGAGATTAAACATTAATTAGATATGTATTAAATATAAAAAGGGAATAATCACATTATATATAAATCTTATATAAATTTCCAAAAACATAACTTTAAGTTAAAAAAAAACATAATATATAATTCAATTACATAACTAATATCTTCCCCAACTAATTCTAATTCCAATTATAGTTTATCCTTAATATAAAGAAAATTGAAGGAATAATGTTCTTATGCACACACACACACACAAAACAGCAGCTGGAGACGAATTGGGAAGAATCAGAATCCACTTATTAGTATGCAGGATGCAGAACTAATCTTATTGGATAGGATGCTGAATTTTATAAGCCTTTATATTTCTCAAAAGAGAAAGTAATAAGACTTTTTTCCTGGAAAAAATCGTCTTCTCCGCCCAAAACTTTTTTTTGAGTAATCTCCTTTCACAAATTGGGTTACTCAACATGCTTTAAAAATGCAAACTGGATTGCAATATGTAATCTTAAATATGTTTAATCTTGGTCTTTTTTTTTTATCTTGAAATTTAATTTCGTATTTAGCATTGCATGAAATTCTCTGATAATTTTTTAAAAACAAACTTTGAGATTAATGATTATCATTACAAAATGCAAACCTGATGTCTGATTTATTGTTATATTTTTACATAACTTTAAGAAACTGAAATCTAGCATATTTTTTTAGGAAATAATAGTTCAGGATATGAACTTGTGATGGATCTATCCGCGACTATACTAATACCTTGGGGATTCTTCTGGGGAAAAATATTTTATCTCAACCAACTTTCGCCGAGTAAGAAAGCGTGATTATGTAAATGAAGTACATTATATAAATTCTGTTTTCGCGAGTTAAAGAGTTGGCAAGTTGGAGTTAGCAAAGAGTTTGGAAGTTAGTTGTTAGTTGAAGATTGAAGATTCGTGGAATTATTAAGAGATTTTGTAGTTAGTCCACCAAAAGGATTACGGATAGTGGATTCCACGACAGTGATTTAATCCAGATAAAGATCTCCTGCAAGATTCAAGTGTAGGATCCGCTTCATAGAAGTACAGGTATCGTGAGCCTTGATTAATTAGAAGTTAGCTTATTAGTGTGCGACGTAGTTTATATTGAAAGTATTTAAGCTATCGTGGATTCAGTTGAGGGTCCGTAGTATTATCCCCGTGTTATAGAATCTCACCTCCGAGCGCTACTATTTGATTATTTATCTAAATTAGATTGTTATTGTGTCTCATTGATATTTTGGTAACAATAAAATAGTTAGTGTGAAATCATGTCTGTTGATTATTTAGTTTCTCCCACACACCCAGCCGGGTCTGCGGGTAGACAAGGTATTTCAGATGTAAGCAGGAACCGTCCGGCATTACAAACTAATATCAGAACAAGATGCAATCAGGTCATTTATATCATTGTAACAATTAAGCTTCTTTTTTACTGAATAGTGTGCATTATTTTTTCCACAATACGTGACACTGAAAGCCGCAGTGACCAAGTGGTCATGGTCAAGAACTCATGGACGGCGTGTCATGAGTTCGAGCCTTTGTGCCACTGAAGACCAGCCGTGTAGAGGAGCTGATGTACGTTATAACTTTCGTGGTTCAGAGTCCTCATGTTGGCATGGTGTGGAAGTTAGGATAATGTAGTGCAAGCTCACATGTATTTCTCGTCACTTGACCGTGGCTCAAAATTGCGAGGTTCGTCGCCAGTAACCCTTTGTAAGGCGACGTTAATTAACACTCACTCACACCCTTTGAACAAATATGCTGAAGTCTGTAGCATTTTCTGCTTAATTTACGATAGAGCAGTGCTTCTCAAACTTTCAATACTTACGACTCAATATTTAATCACAATTTTCATCACGCCCCCCTTCCATACAATAACAATATATTGAATTCAATAATAATATACTTTGATACTAAAGCCCCAATACGACTTTAATTATAAACCGGACAAAATATCAAGATAAGTATTAAATTTTGTATATAATTTTATGTATGATAAGCCCATGGGGGTCACTGATAATTATTAAACTTAACTTTTAGTTTTTTAACTTATAGAATTGTTAAATTAATTATCAAATTCATTGTATGGTACTAATACATTTAGAAGTGTATTATATCAGTGTAAATGTGCATTTTACTTTTTATTATCTCAGAATGTATTTTGATTTGCTTCATTCAGTAAATTAATACATTTTTTTAAATAATCATTTGTTTTCAAGTTTTCGATATGCACGCGTCCCTCAAGTAGGGTTATCATGTCCCCTCAGGGGGCTCGGCCCACAGTTTGAAAAACGCAGCTATAGAGCATTTGAATAAGTTCCCAATTCGGAACGGAATGCATGAGGGAGTTAAAATTGATGCCAAGTCTTTCGACAGGATGTGGTATTGGGAAATGAATCTGAATGTTACCGTTAACCAGGCCCGCTTTTCCGCTTAGGCACGTTAGGCACATGCATAGGACGCAAAAAATGGGTGGGCGAAAAAAAGAGAAAAAAATTGAAGTTGCAGTGAACGTACCATCGTCAAACGAATCACAAGAGAAGCATATTTCTGCCCTTAAGCGAGCGAGTAAACACTGAAATGAGATCTACTATGAAAAAAGAAATGCTGAACATTTTGATGTTGCTATGTACTCAAAATGATATTACAAAGGTTATTAATTACAATGATGTCATCAACGATTTTGCAATGATCAAAACTCGATGGAAACTTTTGTTGTACAAGTACAATGACAGTGACACAACAAAGAATAAGGAGGTGTAAAAGTTATAGATAATACAACGACAAGCGAAGAAATAGATGAAAATAAAGTTGAAAACATTTCATATAATAATGTGTACTCTATACTGTAATTGTAAACGACTTCATTAATTTACTGTACTAATTTACGTAAGGGTAGTCCGTGATGCCGTAAGGTAAGAAAGAAATGAACAAGAGTGACAAAAACATGCCCCTACCCTTTCCTTACGGTTGCCGGTCGTCAGTCCAGGGTCAGTCCAGGTCCGTAGGTGGTGGGTTGTGGAAAGACTCTTCAAAAAGCAAAAGCAGATAAATAAAAGTGTTTGAGTAAAGGGAAAATCCTCCCGAACCAAAACTCTGGCAAGGTAAAAACTGAAAGGGGGGGGGAGGGCGCTTAACAATTTAAAGTGCCTAGGGTGCCAGTGAGGTTAAAAACGCCGTTAACATAAAGAAATTCTATCTTTAAATAAATAAAAATTGAAAAATAAATGGTTGAAAGAATTTGTGAAGGAATTCATTTTGGGAAAAGTTTGAGCTATCAATCATGAAAGTTAAATAAATGTTTGTTATTATTATATTTTAGTCTATCTGGGTCTGATTGAGAAACACAAATTAAATATATCGTTTGAAAAAAACTGGTATGAACAATGATGACATGGCATGACAATCTACATTGAAACAAAGTAATTTTATAACTGTATTGAAAGTAATGTAAGAACTAAAATATACTTTATCGAATTTTGCTTTAATCCAATACTTCTATTCCAGAATCTAATGAAGATCGATCAATAATTAAGCTAATTTATTTTAATTCAAGTTACTGAAATATCTAACTGAAATTTTACCATATTAGAGAGAAACTCATTAATTTTGGGAAAGATTGGTTTTTTTTTGTAGATCGCCTAAGTTGTCTAACTTATAAATTTGATGCTCATCAGAAAACTTTAAAATAATCTTAATCACGAACACTTTAGATATTAGAAAAAGGTAAAATATTGAGAAAAATTGGTTTTAGACTCTTAAAAATTGAAAATATAGCTATGTTTCATCTTCCAGCAGCATTACATATCTCTTCGCTCCTATCTGATATCTAGCAGATATAGTTACAACACTTTTTTTTCATTGTACAGAGGAACCCAGGTCTACCAAATGAGGTTTTGAGATTATTTAAATGTCTTCAGGGTTAGACTGGCATCCGCATTATTGGCAGTTAAGTATTTTGCAATATAATTCATTACAAAGAACTCGTAAAACACGTCATTCATTATGTCCTTATGACACCGATCAAAACTTCATCTGCCTTTTGCAATTTCAACTGACTTCTTGAGGGAGGGAGGGGGTGCATAGCTATCACAAAGCATCATCACCCTATAAAGGTAATATTTTTTTAGAAGTGTAAGTTTTCTCCCTCACAAGTAAACACAAAACCTTTAAAAGCTAATTGCATGAGTTTGCCAATTGCTATACTGAGCTATGGTTTATTTTGTTCTAAATAATAAATAAGATACCATTAAGTGATAATCCAACACAGTTCACGCAAAAGCGCAGTAGATTCTATCTCCGAAAGTCTCAATACGAGAATTTGGATTTGTTTCAATTTTAATATACGTAATTAAAAAGGACAGAATCCACGATTAGTTCAGAGAAGCGTACGAAGTATTTACTGTGAATCTAAAATCCAGTGAGTAAATACTATTTTTAATACGCAGTACAGCCTACGATAATTCTACAGCTTACAACTCGCTTTAATAAATCTTCTACATTCATTGTTTATTTGAGTATTTAAAAGATGATCGCAAATACAAACACGTCATCAGAATCTCCCAGAAGCTCGTATACAATTTTTAACATGGTGTATACAGACTATTTTGTATACAACCTTTAAAGGTGAGGTTTCCCGTTTTTACAAAATGATATGCGAGTCATTGGTCTAAATGCTGCTGAAATCTACTTTAATAATTCTTAGCAGTCGTCAAAAGAATACGAATAAAATTTTAGGGTTATAAGTTCTGACTTCAAAAACCCAATAATTTTCTTGGCTTACAATATACAATTATTCTTTAGAAAAGTACAGTTTACTTTCGATTTGATTAAAAAGGTCTGTAATCTATATAATTTCTATCAAATTATTTACTTTTAATATACCTAACTATTGAATAGTTGTTGATTTATTTTATTTAATATATTTTAAGAACAGAAGTTTTTAAAAAAACATTGCAATTTTATTTTGGAAACATTCTTTTATTTTCCAATAATTTTATTCGTTAGGCCTAGCTACCGCTTCTTAAAAAAGTCGAGATTTTAGAAAGTAAATATTAGAACTGTTGCCAATCTTGCAAATCAAAAGAAAGAAAGAAAAGAACAAACTCATAAAAAATCGCTTGGCGACCGCGCCATCTTTTTGCAACTTAGCAAATGTGTTATTAAAAAATACTTTCACAATAATGCTCACAATTATTTAAAACATTCGAATAATATTTACATTTTGTTCCGTTACAATATGTTTACATCAGTTTTTGGCGTGTTAAGAATCCATTAACAGCAACTAATCGTCTTGAATGTTTCCGGTCATATCGTGATTGTCATTGACTTATTGTTCCGCCTGGAATTATTGTGTCTTTGTTTTTGCTTGTAAGCTACTGAAGATTTTGAAACTCTCTAAAGGATGTCGTTATCTCTTTTCAGTTATTGATTTACTATTCACTGAAAACAATGGCTGCTTTTTTATGTCTGGTTGTATCTATTTCAGAATAGTTAACCGAATTTTAAATGCCAATATTAATTAAATTTTGGTATCTAAAAGAATCTAAAAACATCAGAATTCGTGAAATGATTTTGTAGCGAGAGAGAGAAAAATAAACAAAGTAAAGAAAATTTCGAATCTTCTAGTTGACTTAATTATTTATTTCATGTGATTTTCTTATGTAGTGTTTTAAAATTACATAGCTGTATATAATATTTTGCTTATGTAATATGATTATAAACAGCAATAAAACTTTAAGCAATATAACTTAATTATATTTTCATGCAGTATGTAATTATAGGCTTATGCGATGTTTATGTATTTTTTTTTATCTCACCATAAATATTACTTTACATTAAGTATATAACTTTTTACAGAAATTTTAAAAATATTTTTTTCATATAATCTCAAAAACTTCAAATTTGCAGAGCATTTAACCCTGACGTTGATTTAAACAAAAGCCATATTCAAAGTGTTTTCAATAAAAAAATGAAATACATTATAGAATATTATAAATTTTTGTTTTATTCTTTGCGATTTAATTTAGATTTTGAAAACATTTTATAATCAAGATTTAAACGATTTCTCAAAAGTATTTTTTGAATTTATACTATGTACTTTTTGAGTAATAGGTTTTTTGGCAAAACCACGTAATTAAATGCAACAAGGTATGATGACATCTAAGTTTATACCACGATTCGCATTACGCCAGAAGAGATCGATTTGGCAAAATCAGTATCTGTAAGATCCAGGATATGAATTACCCGGACATGAGGTTTGCCAACCCCAGCCAGATGTATTTTCCAAATACACATTTTCAAAGTTACATTGGATATAACGTATCTAGATTACCATCATTTTATTATTTTGAATAATAAAATATAACAATTCATTTTTAATATAATTTATACGGAAAATAATTGTTAAAGAGCAAAAAAGGGGAAAAAGGGTCATTTACTTTTTTTTACTCCCGATACAATTATAAAGTAGAAATTTTTAAGCTTTTTAATTGGATTAAATTGTTGGATTCCAGGATTCTATTCAAAATACTTTTTCATTGTTTACGTTTTACTAAAAATATTTTTGGTATAAAAATTATATTCATAATAACATTTTTTTCTTTTCATTCATTATTTTTATAAAGCGATAAACTATTTTTAGGTAGGGAAAAAAGAAGCATGCAATGAGAATGTGCGATCGTCAGCAAAAACTTCATCTTACTTTCGGCTGTCGAATTTTTTTTTATTTCCAAAAATAAAAGGAAGAAAGAGCAGTCGTTCACTTCGATTCGAATGTTGAAACTTTAAAAGATTAAGGAACGTTGTGAAAAAGTAAAAAGCCACAAACAATTCCAAATGATAGTGGGAAAACAAAGCTTTCCTGTTAAAATTAATATTTTTTGAAGCCCAAATACAATTTCTATTATTCGAAATTAAAAATTAATAATCAAACAATATTCTAGATATAGAAACAAAAGCATGCTCGTCATCATGGTTTCATTTAAAATGATTAAATACAGAAATGTTCTACCTATATGATTTTTTTAATTTAGTATTTTGACATAAGCTTGTTACCACATGGTAACTGATAAAAATTATCCTTTTTTAATATGGCGTTGTCAAGGCCTTTGATTTCGAAATAAATTACAAAATTTTATAATTTGTGTACATTCAAACGTTTTCAAAAGTTTAAAAATGTTCGAAACAATAATTCGTTTGCATTTAAATCGCGAATACGTCCCTAACACTGAAATATTACGTTTAATAGGAGATTGCATTTCGAACTGCCTAAGCAAAAATGTTATTAGAAAGGGTACACACACGTAACGTAAGCATCCTACTATTTTTGTTCTATTCAATTTTTTTGTTTCTTTCCAGATTAGAAGATTTTCTTAAGACCAGTTTTGAATGAAAGGCCTGGCAATGCACAGTTCAAACAAAATTTTTTAGGCCTAGTATATGTGTAACATAATCGCCTCATTATTCTGCAAGTCGAACTTAGACTAAATTAGGACTCTAATTTAGCACTCAATATGTACTTTGCTCACAGCGGAATTCATTATTTTAAACATTTTCTTACGTATGTATATGATTTTTCAGTATCAAACTCTTTTTTCTTCACACAAAAATGACAAACTGAAATTCTATTATTGTTTTTTATAAAACTAGTTGCAATTTTTTTTTTCATCGTTTGAATAAATATTTAATGAATTTAACAATATAAAACAAAAGAAGATGGGCTACTTTAACATACAAGAATAACTTAACAAGAACACAAGAATCAGTTTTACAATCATTAAAAAAATTAAAATTAAAAGTATAAAAATTTCGACATACATGCGTTAATTAAATAAACAAATATGTTAATTTTTCACTAATATTTAGCGACTAATTATGAATATTAGAGATATATTTAACGATATGCATGAGAAATTTCCAGCATGAATGGAAAAAATTTAAGGCAAAATATGTTATGAACTATCATCAGGTTTTTAAGTGACACACAATTACGTAATTTTAGTTTAGTTCAAGTCCCTTTAATATAAAGAAAGAATTTCATTCTGTGTGAAACCATTCAAAGTGATTATGGTTAGAGATGTAAGTTCAAGTCCAGATATTTGATGTAAAATCGAATCGTGGGATGATATTAATTATTGTTGCACAAATATTAGGCCTAAAAGTTTTCATTCGGCGTGATTCAAATATATTACATAATAAAAATCGTCTAAAAAGAACAAAAATTAAAAACAAAGAACAAAAATGAAAAAGTGTAAGAAGAATATCTTGAATTATGTGAGAATAGTTCCTAATTTTGTATTTCGGTTTTTTATTCTTCCACATAAAATAAATTGTTTTAACCAATTTTTATTTTCAATACAGAAATGTCCTCAGTCTCCAATTTGTAAATTTTCCTATGATATGGAAAATTTATATAAATTCAGACATTCTTTACATTATTGGAGTATATTTAATTCCACATCTGAAAAGAATCCTGATTAATTTTTAAAATCGTCTGTCTTAAAAATTAATTGTTTTTGTTCAGCCTCTATTTTTCGAATGAGCGATGACACTTGGCGTCAAAGCTGGCGATGTTGCCTCCAGTAACCCTGCAGTCGCGTGGCCCAGAGTTTTATCCGTGAGTTTCCGATTCAGAAGAATTTGAGTTACCATGATTGCGCGGTGGAATATATTTCATCGTCCTCAAAAAGTTCTACGGCACGTGTTTCTTTCGCGCCTCGCGTAACAGAACGGTGAGAATTAAAATTTTTTTAAAAATTTCATATTTCGGGATTAAAGAATATCATCTGGAAGTCAAAATGAATATGATGTCGGAAAATGAAGAGCTGGCAAAGTTGGTTGATGGGGCTTACAAAGTAAGTGTCATTTTTTTCCTTCTATTTTTCTTGAAGACGACCGGCAATTTGCCAAATGAATGTTTTTCCTGCATTCATCTACTAATCATTTGTGTGTTGAGGAAGGTAGATAACCCTGAAGTGAATACTAAATGAGAATATTTATGACAGAAAATTTTGTATACATGTTTCGGTTTTGTTGTGGGATAATTAATGTTATTAATTGTGATTCATTCAGAATATTTTTTAATATTTATTGAAATGGTATGGTTATACTCTAATTTTACTGATACGTAATAATTTTGTTACCAGTATTATGTATAAATTTTTAAAATTTTAATATTTTGAAAATGGATTTTTTTTTAAAATTCTACAGATTAAATGCGAATTATTATGGGGACTCTTGAGTAGTTTCGATTTTTATTTTGGTGAAATGAGGCAATATTAAATTGTAATTTGTTTTCTTTAAGTCATCATTAATAAAAATAATACAAAAAAAAGTTTTAACAAATTTTTAATTTTTTTGGAAAATTTTATTTTACTTATAATATTATTCAAATTATAATTTATGTTTTGGATGTGAGTATTTTTACAATACTTCTTGTAAAAATTTTTAAATCTGGAATATGTTGATTATCGCAATTGTTGATATTTTCTTTTGCAATTTTTTCAGTATTAATTTTATAACGAATTAGTATTTAACTCCTTTCTAACCACAAAATTTTAGATTGAATCTTGCATAAAACGAAATTGTAATAAAATATTCTAGAAATTTCAGGATATTCTGTCACTAGTGACTGACAATGTAAACTCTCATTTTAAACCGATTTTAATTTTTGGAAATGTTTATTTCACATTTAATAATAAACTTTTTTTCTTCTATTAAATAACGTTCTTTTGGTTATATTATCGGCATTCTATTTCTTAAGACTTTTAAATCGCTTACTATTACATAAAAATTAATTGAAGCTACTTTGAACAGAAATAAAGAGTACAATATGAATGTTTAAAATTAGGGAATTAATATATTTCAGTTTTTAATTTCAAAAGATTCGAAATTGATTATTGGGTATTGTTTTTAATATATTTTTTAAAAACATTCTTCTTCCTAACACAAATCTTTTTTCTAAAAATAAAAAAAATTCTCAGTTCAGACCAAAAAATTTAATTTAAAGGGGAGAAAAATCGAATACATATAATTAAAGCAGGTGCAGACGCATGATCACAAACATTGCCGACATTAATTATTAATGTGAAGATTTTGTACCAGTAGCATCTGGTAAAACGTTGACTGAAGTAAAACAGGAATAAAAGACGAATAATCTTTTATTTTCATCAGAATTGCGGATGGCAAATGACATTTCTTGAGAACATGATCGGAATAAGAAGCGAACAGAGTCGAGTATCATGTTGACGGAAATAAATTGGAATTGCTTTTTGTTTTCCACGAAAAATGAGTCAGACGATTTATAGCATTTATTCATATAATGGTTTTTTAGTTATCTTTAGCTTTAATGTATTTTTGTTCGTTCCATAAATTGTTCTAACGATGATTAAATCTGCTTTGTTATGAATTCTGTAAAAATATTCTAATTCTTATTCTCCATTTTATTTTAATTGGAATTGATATTTTTGTAATGAATAATAAAGCATTTCTTTCATAGATATGGAATTAATAAGAAAACGTAGCTGGAGAGAAATATTACCTGTAACTGTGTCAATCAGAATTTTCTGTTTATTATCACCCTTATACGAATATTTGCCTGTTCAACTAATATTTAGCGCCATGTTTCTCGTATAAGTGACTGATCAGTAATTGAAACGGCAAGCAAGTCTCTAATCATGCTATCGGTTTTCAAAACCCTTTCTTTCTTGATTCTTATCTATTCCAACTAAATTCAAACAGTATGAGCTTTTCGTGAGGAATGTGTCGAAAGCGGGTCGAAAAAAGAAAATGCTCTTAATGTGCATTCTCGTGTGTGTAACTTCGGTTAATTGGATTTACAAGAGGAACTAGGAAGGGGCGGTTAATTGAAGTTCAGTGCCTTATCGACTCATTAATCGTCGGACTGAGTTCTCACTCAACGTGGTAGCCTGGTTGGTAGAGTAGTTATTCAGTTTGTGGAAGGATCCCAGACCCGATTCCTTAGAAGCTCTCAAGAACGCGATAGCCTGTTGGATAGGCCAAGGGACTCAATTAGTGGGTAACATGTTGGTGTTACTCCTGAAAACCATCAGAGCAAGACTGATGTATTTGAAATCTGACAAGCCCTTAAAGTCATCACATTGAGGCGGTGTGGATATGAAGAGTAGAAAGAGTTTAGGTGTAGTTATCTCTCACACACAAAACTAAGAGGCTTGTCTGTCTTTGAATAGTTCTAAGCGACTTCAGTTCAAACCAATACTATTCAGGATGTCCGATGCAAATGCTGTAGGATCCGAGATGAATAAATATAAATATTCCAGACTCTATTATAAGAGTCCATTTTAATTCTGAGGGAAACTTTATTGACTCTGTTTTCACAGAAAACGTAAAAGTGATCGAGTCACGATTTCAATTGTCGGATATCAAGAGTTCGAATCTCGATTTCTTTAAGCATGATTATGTGATATGTTTAAGCTGTTTCTTATGTTACTGGAGTTCGAAATCCTTATATGGGGTGAATATTAACGTCCCACTGTTCAGCTATACACGAGGGCTTTTGGCGACGGACCTCGTGATTTTGAACCATGGTCAAGTGACGAGTGCGGCACCTGAGCTGGCACCCCCTCTCCTAACTTCCACTCCTCACCACACCACATGAACGGGACGTTTGAGCTTTAGACAGATTCATCGTGCATCGCGCCCCTACCCGGTGGGTCTTCAGAGGTACTAGGCTCGAATTCATGACACGCTTACCACGAGTTCGATACCTTGACCACTAGGTTACTGCGGTCACTTATATGGGGTGAACGCTTCCTGAGTGAGATATATGCAAATGTCGCAATTTTTAATATAGTTGACGCAGGATCGTAGATCTGAGACTGGATTTTCTAAAAACTGCATTTGGGGCATTTATCGTTGTTGCTCATTAAATCCTCACGGGGAACTTGCCCTCTTGAAATAAATATGAAGTTTGCGACCTTGAATGTCGACAACGTGGGTGATGATGTCGAGTCGTGGGTTCGAATCCTGATGCCACTGCAGACCCACCTTGTACAGGGGCTACTGCCCGTCACAGCTCAATCCTCACGTTGATATGGT
Organism: Trichonephila clavata; assembly: GCA_019973975.1. Classification (NCBI taxonomy): domain Eukaryota; kingdom Metazoa; phylum Arthropoda; class Arachnida; order Araneae; family Nephilidae; genus Trichonephila; species Trichonephila clavata. The sequence continues at coordinate 28,323 of BMAO01024556.1, forward strand.
GTAGAATTTCGGAGAATGCTCATGTGTCGCATCCGTGGTAGTCTAGTGATCAAGATAAAGAACTCGTGGTTGGCGTGTCAAGAGTTCGAGCCTAGTACCACTGGAGACCCGCCGTGCAGAAAGGGCCGATGCACGTTAAATATGTCGAGGTGTGGTGTAATGTGGAAGTTAGGAGAGAGGGGTGCCAGAGCTCAGGTGTCATCCCTGTCACTTGACCGTGATTTAAAATTGCGAGGTCCGTTACCAATAGCCCTGGTGCTGTTTTCAGAGTGCAACATAAATTAAAATTGAATCACGCCTACGATGGCAGTATTTGAAGTTTATTGATTTGGTGAGAAATTGGTCGACGATATATTACTTAAGTACTGTTGAAGGTTACCAGATTCAATAGCACTAGAACGACATCAATTCAAACCACGACTTCAGTATTTTCGCAATCGTATACAGTTTTGGAATTTAAAAATGTGTATCTAAATACATAAACATTTTATGAGGGATATTTATATTTAATGTGGTTTGTGCGAAGCAATCGTACAGTCTTCAAGCAGAAAATCTTTAAAAGAGGTAACATTTCTCGGATTACTCAACGTTTGCCATTCGCATTTTCTATGAAATCTCGAAGTTTTACTTTTCGGTTTTCGAGACCCTCAGACCATTCAATTGAAAAATAGCACCGGGCGATTAACCGGTCATTTGGTCATCAGTTCGAATGGTAGGGGGTGCTCGAGCATGAACTGTTTGCTTTTTATCACGTTTCTGAAGGCCTGACTTTCCCCTTTAAGCTGAAGGTTTCAGCCATTTAACCTGTATTAAGCCAATGTTGGGAAGGTCATGGGGGGGGGGCACGTTTACCTTGTTATTTCGTTCTTAGGGTCGTTGACACCTAAAAATTCTTCGAAAAATCATAATTTGGGTGGACTTTAAATACCTGTAATTTAGAAATCGTTTTCCTTAGCAAAAAATTTGCAATTTTGAAACTAAATGTATGATTTTTTTAAAAAGAGATGAATGTTTTTCGACTCTTTAAACTTATTTGTAGCAATTTTTTTTTTCAAACCAACCATTGGTATTCAAAGTAAAATTAATTTCAGAATAATTTTTTAATTAAAAATTTTTTTTAAAATTATTTCTGCACATGAAATATTACTGTACTACTCCTAATCAGTGGCACACACAAGGGGGGGGGGAGTCCAAGAGACTGGATCCCCCCATAGCCCTCGATTTTTCTCGATTGATTATAAACCTATGTATATAGTACATAAAGTTTAATTAAGTACTTGTTATTAATAACTTATTTTATTAATTTATGCTAATTATTTATTGAATAATTTAATTTTTACTGTTTTTTGATCCTGACAATTGACAAAATGAAAGGAATAAAGAATGTTTGGCGGTGTATTGGGGTATGAAACGGGGGGGGGGGAGAATAGTAGACTTTCTACTCTGCCTCCCCTTGAAAAATTTATGCTACTGCTTGTAATTACTACCGAGTGAATTCTTATTAGTTAAAGTATTCTTTTATGTGAAGTGTGCAATATAAGTTAATGCAATTTATTAAAATTCATTAATGGTATAAATCTTCAAGAATATTCAGTCTATTTCGATTTGATTGGTTCTAATTACAATCAAAAAATAATTCTTCGGGCATGGTAACCTAATGGTCATGATCTCTTGTTGAGTCGTGGGCTCGAGTCCTGGTGCCACTGAAGACCCACGGTGTAGAGGAGCTGATACACGTTAGATTTGTCAAAGCCCAAAGTCCTGTTGGAATAGAGTAGAATGGTGGAGAGTGCAGTGCCAGCTCAGGTGTCGTTTTCGTCACTTGACTGTAGATTAAAATTACGAGGTCCGTCGCCAATAGATTTTGTTCAATAAAGACAATGCAAGGTGATTGTTTATCGGGGAATAGGTTTGTAGCTCTAAACCACTTTCGGGTGAGTTCAGTTCCCTTGAGTATTCTGCCAATAGCTCTCACATGGCTTTTGATGCGAATTAAAATATTAATCCGCGAACATTTACACAGTGAGACTCAAGAACCGTTAAATCAAAGTCTGAAAACTTTAAACATTAAATTTATTAACATTAAAACGAACAGCTGTTTTCCCAAACCTAAACACATTAATGCAACCCTCAATCCTGCTAATACCTTAAGAAACAGCATTAATAATAATAATCCCTCAATCTCTTGAATAAGCAGATCACATGCATTTATATATTAAGGGAAGAACTGATGCCATAAGAGAAAAGAACTTTGTATAAAGCTTTATGCAAATTGAATGCGGCGCATTCGATAGCGGTATGATTAAATAGCATCACGATCTATTTATACTTCGCCAAGAGGAAATTTTAGGTGAGATAGAAAACTGGAGTATATGTAGGTTGAAGGTTTATTTCCAACAGCTTCAAAGCACAAAGTGAAATCAATCCATGAAAAAGGCGTTGCACCTTAAGTCTGTGGGGGTTCAAAAATTCCCATTGGCGTGATGTGTAAGTTTGGAGAGCGTGTTGCTACACACACAGCTAGGTTTCCTCATCTCCCTACCATGACTCAAAATTAGAAAGTCCATCTTGTTTCCCTTCATATTGTTTTTAAATGCAATATTAATAATATATATATAATTCTAAATAGGTAAATTTTCCTAAGAATTTTAATAAATTCGAAGTCCAAACAGGCACAGAGGTTAATACGGTTGAAAATCGGAAAAATATTTAACTGATTATATATATGTAATAATTCCCAGTAATATAATCCTTTAAAATAACTTTTAACTACCAATGGTCCATCCCTTCAGGACCAACGTTTTAGTAATAAGTTAACCCGCCGCCTAACGAGAGTATTTTAAACTACATCTATCCACCCACTCAGATCATGTGATTTGAGACGCCTATAAATAGCTAGATTCCTGGAGACCAACTCCCTTTTCGCTTCTTTATTTGCTGCAACATGTAGCTGGCTGCAGCTCATTGTGCATTCGTTTTCTTTGTTCTGTGTTGTCCATTTCATGCTTTTTGTTTATATGTGCTCAAGCTGTGGAATAAATAGATTTGAATAATCACAGGACTGTCGCGTCAATTCCAGCCAAAGCAAACATCAATCGTAATTAATAGTAATCATATAAAGAATATCTTTCAACGGCCACGTCTATTTCATATACAAGTATATATATATTTAACTCTTTCTTCAAAATAAATATATTGGTATATAAGAAATAAAGTGGATAAAATTTAAAACACATCTCAAAAGTTTATAGTTAATCATTTATATCTTTTTTTTCTGATAAATACAAGCATTTTACTTTTTTGCTCATCAAATGCAGTTATGTTTTTTTTTTTTAGCTAAAAGTTTGAAGTTTTGTGTATTGATTGGCACAGTAAATTTACATTGTTTTCTTTTTCTATATTTATGATGAATATTGATGAAGCTTAATTATTTTTAGAGCCAATTTGCATTCATACACAAATCATATATTTTACTAATATCCAAAATTTGCATTATAACATTAAAAAATTGATTAAATGTACTATAATTCAAAACAGGTCTTTTAAAATTTAATAAAACTCAAAGTAAATAAATACAGAGAAATCCTTTGAATTCTTCTGCTTCAAAATAAAGAAATAAGTATTGTTTCTTTCTTCGATATGATTTTTAACAAAAATGTTCTATCAAAAATCCTTTTCGTAATAAGCCCAGAACTAAAATTTCAATTTTCTCCCGCGTAAAACACGCAGCAATCTATTACAAACAGCAGACACCGAGTAAAGCGATTTTCTCACCATAATTTGTACCCTCGACTTGCGAATACTTTTGGAATTCTTCAATCTCGGTTGTTTCACCTTTTTTTTCTTTGTTTTCATCAGTTTTATTTAGATAGCGCGCGCGTGAAACTTCCAAGAATTCCACTTTGAGCAAACGATATCGAACGGCGGAAGAAAATTCAATTACGATTCTTTCGCATGGTGTTGCCGGATTTTGGAACAACTAGTTTATTTTAGTCGTTCTTCGTCCGAGAATCGTCTGCGTTGAGACCATTGGTGTAAAAGTTTGAGAAGCTATTTGAAACATATTTTTCGATGAAATGAAGTAGGAAAAGCTGTTTGCGGATTCCGAATTACGGGATCTATAGTTGCCAATTGTCACTGAGGGATTTTTGTTGTTACGCGTCTCTAGGGGGGGGGGGGGGTTATTTTCATATCGAGTACCATGCTCTGTTTAATTTCAATATTTTATTTTTCACTATTTTTTTATACATTTTCTTTATAAAAAATCAAATGGGTTTAACTTTTTTTTTTATTTAGAAAATTTCATTTTAATTTTTTTATAACTGGCTTACTCAGTTTGCAAATTTTTATTTTCTACAATTGTTAAAAAATTGGGAATGTTCTTAAGGCTGTTCTTCGCTTAATGTCAAAGAATAGGGCCCGAATTTGGAATGTTTTTTCAGATATAAAAGTACTCAACATTAATATTCTGGCTTCGCTACCTTATAGAGCATTGTGGCCGCGGTAGCATAGTGGTCAAGAAGGTCACGGACTCTCATGAGTTCAAGCCTAGTACTCTGAAGACCCACCGCGCAGAGGTGGCCGATGCACGTTGAATATATCAAGACTCGAACGTCCTTCCGTTGGTGTAGAGTGGAAGTTAGGAGGGGGGGGTAATGCCAGCTCGGGTGTCGTTCTCGTCACTTGGCCATGGCTCAAAATTACGAGGTCCGTCGTCAGTAGCCCTCATGCAGCTTTATAGTGCGACGTTAATATGACTCTGACCTACAGAGAACAGCATCTTTTGTAAAACAATTCATTTTTATCAAAGTTGACTCATTTTTTCTGAAACAATGCGTTTCACCTCTTTTCTCTTATACTGTAATGTTAATGAGCTATTCATTTACATGTTTAAGGGAATAAATGATCTGTTGAATATTTTAAAAACGCTATATTATAAACAAATACGCATACGTTGCAAATTTTCATAAAAAAGTTAGACATTTTTCTGTCGGGAAATGTGTTTCCCGTTTACTTCAAGCTCTTGTATACTTGGCGAAGACAGTTTTAATACACTTTACGTATTTCGTATTCGTATAAAAAAGAAATGTGAAATACAGAAGTATTCGTATTTAAGGAATTTTTTCAAAGCTTAAGAAAATCGGGATATATATTTTCCTGTCTACAGACGTCTTATAGGCATAATAGAACAGGAGAGCTTTAACATTGTAGTTTTAACAAATAATCATCGAGTGAATAGTACTTTGAATATTTAGATAATTTATTAATACTTAAAGATTGATCGGTTCTTTGTTTTGATTTGATTGAATTATGTAAAATTTCACTTAGCGTCATAAACTTATCCATTTGATGCATAAAATAAATTTCTTCAATAACATTGATTCAACTATATTACTGTCGAAATTTATCAATGTTATTAATAGTCGTTCTATATATTGTAAAAGTTATCAATAATATTATTAATAGTCTTACTTCACTAGTATTATCGACAAAATTATTTGAAGAAAAATTATCAGATATTATCGGAAAGTTCTATCGATATATAGAGAGATGAGCTATCGATGGTTGGAGAATATTGCCACACATGTTTCAAACATTAGCTCCTCCCACTTCAAAATGTTGATATTCAATTACATTCGAGATTGATCAGCCATTATTGTTCCAGATTACGGTCAATAGATAAACGTAATCTTGAATGCGGATTCTTTCGATTTTTTATATCATGTTGCTCTACTCAATATATTGGGTACTTAAGTACTATGTGATCAATTTCGCCAAACGAAAAGACATCGCCAATTCGTCAAAAATGTTACCAAATGCTATCGTTATTCTGTGTTCGAACGTTAGCGAGAACGATTTCCACTGTTGGCTGTATTTTGCGGCATTTGGCGACATCATTTGATTTGACGAAATTATACGAAAGTTCCAGATATGATGATTAAACAAAATAAAATCAAATATAAGGTAATTTTATTAAATTTTTTTTTGTTTTATTGTGAAATGCTTTTTTTTAAAAAAAATTATCTTTTGTGTTTAAAACTCCGTAATAGTCGAATGAGTTATGGTAATATATAAATAAAAAAATATTTTAAGAAACAAATAAAAATATTTATTCACAAAGATAGCTTTTTTATTAAAAAAAAAAATCTTAAACAAAACATTAAAAGCACTTTGCAGCTTCAAATTTTAAAATCCACTTTCTTGAATAATATTTTGAGTCTGTTATCTTCTCATTCCTAATAAGCCTAGAAAATCTTACTGCCTACCATTTTTCTATCTGGAAGAATGTTTGTGTGGCCAAGCTAATACTATATTATATTCACTGAATGGCGTGGAGTGCTTACATAAGCGTGGCACATGACGGGATTCCTAGCAAAACGAAGCGAGAAGGATGACTCATGACTGCGACCATTTGTTAGGGAATGTCATCGCCCAATCATCTTCTTCTGATAACATTGCAACTCGACATCTATCATCATTTCGAATACGAGCGGATGCACTGAATGGGAGACTATACGCAGACAAGGAATTAATTTGACGGAAATGTTCTCAAAAGATAAGATTATGAAATGTGTCGTTTTGGAAATATTTTGAAGTTTGGGTGGGGGGGGGGGATAATATAATACAATCTCACTTAGAATTGTTGAAAATTTTTTTTGCTTTACAAACAGAAGACATGTTTGGATAATGTAATAATTTTGAAAAAATTAAGAATAAAAGAACATTGGTGATCATTTTTGAGGTGAATGATTTTGGTGCACCCGGAGTTAAGGTATTAAAGGACATACGATTTAAATTGCTTAAATCCTTATTTTTTCTTTCAAAAAAATCAGAATGAATATTTTTAAACACATTTATTCATATCATATTCATCCCAAAGAATATTGAGAGCATAGTAATAACATTCTGAGCTTATAAAACGTGTTGCCATTTTTTTCCTTGAAATGTTTTCAAAAAAATTCTTTTCGAATATAAGGCGCCGCGGTAGCCTAGTAGTCAAGGTATCGGATCGTGAGTGGCATGTCATGAGTTCGAGCCCAGCTTAACTAAAGACCCGCCGTGTAAGGGAGCGATGTACGTTAAATCTATCGAGAGCTCAAATGTCTTCCCGGTGGTGTGGTAGTTAGGAGAGGGGTGCCAGTTCAGGTGTCGTCCTCGTCACTTGACCATGGTTCAAAATTACGAGGTCCTTCGCCAAAAGCCCTCGTGTTGCAGAACAGTGCGACGTTAATATTCACTCACTCATTCATTCATTCTTTTCGAAAATAAATACAGAAGTAGACGCGTAGTTTTTTAATTACTCGTTTAATTAAAAAGAAATTAATATAAATTTGCAATAAATTTTTTTCTAAAGAAGCAAAGCGTGGAATCTTTAAATAAATTAGTAAAAAACCGTTTGTATTTTTTATTTAATTAAGAATAGAATTTTAAAGTGTTTTTAGTAGCTTTCAAACGAACTTTACATAGCAAGGATCTTTTTGAATACGAGATGAAACTATCAAAAGGAATTTTGAGGAAAAATTAATGTTGTCAAAACGAAAAAGAACTACTGAAAAGTACAGAGCTCTTTAATATAGAAACAATTTTGGTAAATTTTTGTTAATTATAAATAACTGACAAATAATTAAAATCTTCAAATAAACATAAATGATGGTTAAAGCTTTTTTTCTCCTTAAAATGCATTTCTATTCGTGAAACTTATGAAATCTAAACCGATTTGCTAAATTTTGTAAACATTTTTGGGAAACATTCTGTTGCACACAGAATAGTGACAATTTCTTTTAATAAACCTCGTATTCAGTCATAAAATTTTGATCATTTTCAACTTCCCTCTAAATTTTCGCTCTTTTGTCGAGTAGCCATGGTCGAAAACTCGTGACTGGCATTTTCTAGTTGTGGTTTTGAATCCTGATACCCCTTGACTCGTCGTGTAGATGCATTTTAAATTCGTTTTGGTTCAAAGTCCTTTCTTTGACATGCTTTGGAATTTTGGATAGAGGAAAGTAAATTCAGGTGTTATCCTTGTCTCTTGGACAAGGTTCAATATCAAGCGGTCCGTCGCCAATAGTCCTGGGGTAGCTTCAAAGGGCGACGTAAATAAAAAAATAAACCTTATCTGTTCCTTAGTAAATAACAGTGCATGACGCACTAGGGTATTTTTTAAAATTAGGTTGAAAAGTTTGTTATTAAAAGTCAGAAAGTATAAGAAATTGTGTAAAATGTCAATGCGGTGCAGAGTTTTTTTTTTTAACAAAGAAATAAAAATGCCTTTCATTGTTTTTATTAGACTTACTACAAATAACCTTCTAAATCAGGGTGCCCAACCCAAATGACCTTGCGGGCCACTTCGGAAAAACATGATCATCCCGCAGGCCGCATATAAAACAAGATATCAATTATTGGCATGGTCAAGTAATTTTAGCGCGTTTTTCACATGTTGTATTTTACAATAGGAAAATTTGGGAAAACTATGGGAAAATTAAATATGATTTGGCTCATCTAGGGTACAAATGCGACCAAATGCCGAAACCCGAGGTCAATTGGTTGCTTATTGGTTGAGAAAAAGGTACGACAAAATATGGAACGAAGACGAAAATTTGCGTCCTAATAGCGCTTTTGTTCCACTACGTGAAAAACGCGCTAAAAATGTATCTTTATATTAATTTATACCGATAAACAAACATTTATTGCTACATACATTAATTACAACAAATTATTGTTTTTATTATTTTTATGTATAGAAAAGATAGCTAATATAATAACAATAATACTAAGATAAATAATTTTTGTTTAATTAGCGATATATTTGTTTCTCAACTCTGTCGCTTATATTTTGCAAGTCGATCTCAATGCGTGTGTCTGCACATCGTAATTGATGTTGCAGATTTTCGTCCTTTAAGCCTGACAGCGATTTATGTTTAATAAATTTCATTTAAAAAAAAAAGATTTGAAGGAGTAAAGTAGATCTAAAAGCCCTCACAACTTTTGTGCTAGATCTTTCAAATTGGAAAATTTTTGAAATGCTGCAATTCAATACTGCCTACTTCTAAGTATGTAGAGAAACAGAAGCAACATGATAGTTATGGGACTTACTTGTTACAAAAAACACTACACTAAAAAAAATATTTGAAAAAATAATCGTACTCTGTAGAGTTGTAAAAAATCTCGCGGGCCACAAAATGATCCAAGGTAGGCCGCGGGTTGGCCACGCCTGTTCTAAATATTCAAAAAAATTTCAGCTTTAGATATAACATAAACGTATGGTTAAATCAGTGATTTGTGGAAGCTTCTAGTTTTACTATCTACTTACAGTATTTATTGATTCATAAATTTTTACGCTCAAATTTTTATAGATTTAAAATGGAGGAAATTTTCAGAATTTCCTCTCTATCCCCATCAAAAGCTATTTACTGTACGATAGAGGATCCTTCTACATTTTACTAAATAAAATCTGATACCTTCACTCCTATTAGAAATTATATATTAATATTTCATGGAACAATTTTCATTATTTACTATGCAACATCTGCTACAAAATCATCTTTAATAACGTGGAAGGAAAACTCAGAATAAAGTGTAATATTTTCATGCAAGCCTTATTCTTTAAAAATCTATGAGTTCGAAGAAAACCGATCATATACCACCACAAGGCACATAAAGTTGTACCATAAAATATGAAGAAGCCTCTAGAACGAAAAAAGTGAGCCCATACTAAATGCCCACATTACGTAATAATGGATCCCATTACCGTCTTCTATAGCGTTTATTAAATCTATAAAAATGCAGCTTCAGAAAGCATTAATAATGCCCAATTTTTATCTCGAAGCTCAAGATAACAAAATCGATTTATTAAATACTATAGAGAAGATATGAATAAAAATATAAAGGTATAAAATAGTTTCCACTATTATGGCAGTATTCAGGAATTGAGTAAGAAGTCGATATGTCTCTTATGTTGGTTCTCTTTAACAGTGGAAAGAATTTACCCCTAATATGTGGTTTTCAAATAACCTTTATTATGAGGCATAAATTTCAAACTGGTCGATTTGTTCTACAACATTAATTCTCATGTGAAGGTGATTATGTGCTATAAGCAGCAAAATAAATTGATTTGTAAAATTCAGGTACTGACATTTTGAGCAATTTTAAAATCTAATGCTCATAAATATTTTATCTTAAGATATTTTCCTAATTTTTTTGTTAAAATTAGATTGGTATTTTTTTAGATTTAGCTTTATTTCTAATATTGTGTTACCATAAATCTCTTAATCTTGCTAAAAATTCTAAATTCTAATCTTGCATGATACCTTAAATAATCGCGACTATAAAATGGGTTCATTTTTTCGAAACAAAAATTCTTAAATTTTTATTTTACTTACTGCTCATTTAATCCAATCTCTTAAATTTTTTTGGATCTGTTCGATTAATATCCATTAATTTATACAATTCATCTACTTTGTAATTAGTCATAGTCAGCAGTGGTGTAGCGTACACCCTCGCTTCGCGGAGGGGGCCAGGTTTTTGGGGGCCCAAAACCTGACTTTGTAGCGGTGCCTACATGTTCTGCGTTACGTCAATGATGGTCAGGGACGTTTTAAGACTTCTTGAGGCCCTGGGCCCCTACTCAAAAACAAGCCCCATCTATGACCCTTAAAAGTTTACGGTACATAACATACGTTTTAAATACTCGTACAAACAATAACCTGAAACAAATGAATAATGATGGTGTATAGTGGTGGGTATAGGCCTGTTCGTGAACAACAGTCATCACATGTAGCCAGTTGACATAAATGCCCAGTTTTTCGGAGAATACAAGCAGAAATAACATTTGACCGTTGAAATTATTTGAATTATCTTATTAAGGTTGAGTCGAGAATGAGGCAAGGTCCCTATTGTGGTCGAGGCCCCGAGCCCAGTTGGCTCATGCCAAAAGACGTCCGTGGCCATGGTATTCGAGAGGCTAAGGATGATGGCAGTTTATTTGTGGGAATCTACACTGTGTAAATACAGTCCTCAATCCCATATCATAAGAGTCTTAGATGAGGGAGACGGCTTTAGGTGGAATTAGTCAGTGGAGTGGCATTCAGGTGATTGGTTGTTGCGAGGAGATCCGGGAGGTGTGGCTTAAGGTAGTCTTCTTGACGTAATGTTGCTGGAAATTTTGATCTGGGTGAGAGCTGAGATGCTGCTCATTGACTGGTCGATGGTGGGTGTGAGGCTAAGGTCATGGAGGGGGGGGGCGCTACGTGTTAAGTCTGTCGAGGCTCAAACGTCCTCCCCTTGATGTGGTAGATTGTGGAAGTTTGGAGAGGGGGATACCAGCTCAGATGTCGTCCTCGTCGACCATGGTTCAAATTTACTGTCCGTCGCCAATAGATCTCTTGCAGCTATACAGTAGGACGTAAATAAAACTGTCACTCTCGCCACTTTTGTAATTATGCAAAAACTGAATAAAAACATTAACATTTAGTTATTAATATTCATAATAAAAGGGAACACATCGTTTCTTCTGGGTAATTTACTGAGAAAAGGGGGTAACCTAGTAATTATGGTCACGAACTTGTGGTCGACGTGTCAAGAGTTCGAGTCCTGATGCCACTGAAAACCTGCCATGTAGAGAGGCTGATGCACGTTAAGTCCACCGTGGCTCTAAGTCCTCACCTTTCAAAAATGTGGAAGTTAGGAGACTGCAAGAGATCCGTCACAATATTCTCGTGTTTTATAAAGGGACGTTAAAAACATTCACTCTTTAAACTTTGTCCCCTCAGGGGGCTCACCTTCTATAGGTGAGTACGGGTGTCACAATCCCGAGGTGCCATAGTGATCTTTTACTTTTTCCAAGGGCTTTACTGTCTTTCACAAACCCAGGGTACCCTAGTGATCCTTCTCTATTTTCGACCCTCTTTCTTGTCATTCAATTCATTCTTTCTTTCTCTCTTCCCGTCTAAACCACAGATATTAAAACAAATGTTTGGCGCAGTATAGCCGATATCGGCTCTTGCGCCAATAAAGCCCAAAATCACCTTCACCTTCACACTTTGTGGATCTTTTTGACTAATATCCGTTATATCTACCTCTACCGTTACCTCTACCTAGTTTATACCTTTTTATCTACTTATGCAATTATATAAGACCCGAGTAAAATTTAAAACTATTAAATATTAAGTTTTAATATTTATATTAATAAGAATAGAATATTTTACGATTTTCATGGTGAAAGAAACAAAGGAATCAAGTATTGTCTTTCGAAATATTTTGTGAGCTCTATTTTTGCACTTAATACTGTTTCTTAGAGACGTAAATTGCATTAAATTTCAACGACATTATTAGCGATATGCTGTAAAAACCTTTCGATAGTTAATTCCAGATATCTAACTTAGAAAAATATTAATCTCTTCTATAATCACCAATGTGTTCTACATACACGAACAGGATCGGTCGAAGTTATTATTTCGGAACTCTACCCGTTGCCAGATTACCAAAATCTAATAACCCCTAGAATCCGAAAAAAGGGGAGAAAATTGGTATTTCATTGAAAATACGAATACCATTATTTCGAATGTTCGTTGTTTCGGATTATGCTTAATTATTTATCAAATTCATTTCGAAAATTGCGAGCCTTGGTCGCAGGAACGATTGATCGGAAAGTCATATTTAGGTCACAGGGATGCACGTACGGTGGATTTCTGCCACCAGGATTCGTAGCAAAGTTTTCTGTTTTTCCTGTGCCATTTAGTTGTCCAGTTGCTTGGCATCTCCCTTACGTCAACAAGGACTGTGTGATTGTCTTGCAGCTGTGTTGATTCAGAAAGCACCTGTCTAAGAAGAAAGACAACGGAAGAAATAGCTTGTGTTTTTCGTGTCGTCTTCGGTACTTCGAAATAGCTATTTTTTTTTTAAAGGAGCATTTAGAGGAAAATAGATTTAAAGGTAGATGACACTGTCGACTAATAGAATGGCATTTAAAAATTTTTTCCCGTTAATTTTTTTTATGATCAGAATTCTTTGCTGAAAGGAATTAAACTATATTATGCATTCGATTCTAAAAGTGTAAGAATTCCGATATCGTTTGAAGAATATTTTTACTTAAGGTATCCGACTGGTTGCGACAACTTAAAAAAAAAAAAGAGATATGGGGATTTTTTGTTAATTTTAGATTTGTTTAGTGCAATTTTAGAAAAATGTGCTAAAATTAAGAAGAGAAAAAGAAATTATTACTAAAATGGAAAAATGGGTAAAAATTGACAAAAAGTAACGTAAACGCCCATTCTGTACCAAAAGTTTCTGAGCAAATTTTCAATTTTTCTATTCTGATGTGTTTCTATGTTATTCATTTTTTAAATGACCTTCAGGATAAGAGATATTTTAATTTTTACAAAAACTAGAGCACTTTATCTTTGTTCTTATATGAAATTGCTTAAAAAAACAATGATTATATTCACATAAGGGGCTGTAAATTTTGTAATAAAACAGTGATTGATAAACCTGAAGGTTAAAACACTTCTACCACTATACAGAACATTCACAAAAAATTTCAGGTAATTGTTTTCAAAACTTTTTTAGCAATCGTTGACCCCGTTTGATTATTTTCAAAAAATCACATTTCGAGTAAAACGCGTTTAAAAGTATGACATCTTGCTTAAAGTAATGGAATCTGCTTTTACTAAAACACTTGCAGTTTTTGTTCTAGTAAACGGTAAATGATAAACTTGGTATTTTTTTATAAAGCTAATAAGATGGCCCATAAAATAAAATCATATGAAAAATTTCTCATTTTTTGGCAAAATTCACAGTTTTAGGGTAGTCGGATACCTTAATATAAAGGATTCAGCATACTGACCATTTGGAGTCCATTACAGTGTTTTCTGAAAAATTTCCCTTTTTTTCATTCAAATTTAAACTTATGCATCAATTTGAATATAATGAAAGGACTATCTAAGAAGGCAAAAAAAGCTACGAAGATTTATTTGGAATTATATAAGTATTTCTAATATTAACGAACCGAGAACCCTCAAACTTAACATTAGTCCAATGCTTCTCATACTTTCAATATTCTCGGCATAATTTTCATCGCCTCCTCCTTCCCATACAATGACAATGTATTGAATGCATTAATAAAGCACTTTTACGCTAAAGCTACAATACGACCTTATTCACAAACCATACAAATTATCGATATAAATATTAAATTTTGTATATGTTACTTTTTTCAATATGCTCGCGTCCTCCACGTAGGGCTATAACGGGTCCCTAGGGGGAGGGGGGTGCACTCCACAGTTTGAGAAACGCTGCATTAGTCTAAAGATGGGGGGGGGGGATTCCTTAGGTTTTAAATAACGTCCCCGAATTCAAAATGGCCGGTAGATGGGATCCTTAGAGTTTGATCATTTTAGGGAAAAATTAAAGGGGGAAAAATCAAAAGGGAAAATATTAGAAAGAGTAAAATGGCAGAGGTGAAATAAAAATGTATTTCGATTTCGCTCTCTCTCTGATGTATATAAGAGGATCATTTTTAAAAATATCACTTTATTTCTGTTTATATACGATGAATTTTTTTTTCCTTATTGAATACATTTAATGTTTTATTATCTTTATTTAAAGACTTCTAAAAAAAGAAGCGTAATTGTCTATTAGATTTAATATATCTTAGTTTTTTTCTTAAGGATTCATCATTTCATTTGAAATAAATATGCATATTCTTTGTCTTTTCTTTCAGAAAATAGTACTGCTTCATTTCAAGATTTCTAAAACTTGAGTTCTGCAGAATAGTTGCTTTTTGTTGTGAATCATTACAAAAAATGAGTGCGTGTTTCATTTTTTACATTTGTTTATTCTTCAATTATTTTTTAAACGTAAGAAATTTTTATTTTGTAAAGAAAAGAAAAGAAAAAATTGCCAACGTTACTGTCAAAACTGAAGCCCAGTGGCTGAGTGGTAGCGTATCGCGCTTCCACACCACAGGTCCGGGGTTCAAAACTCCGGGCTGGGCAAGGTCGACTCAGCCTTTCATCCCTTCAGGGGGTCGATACAGTTAATTCCTTTTCGTGAACCTTGATCTGATGATGCCGTAGATCAGGTGGCATAAGTAACAACAACAACAGATTTAGTTTCTAAGCTTGCTTGAAAACTAAACACTTGGAGTTTCGCATCAGACTGACCACCTGACCGGAACACCTGCTCATGAACCTCAGTGCCAAAGGTCATGAAACCTGAGATGGGCAAAGTAGGTATTGGACATCATGGGCTCTTGCACTTCTGATTTTAGTTTGGTAATATCATAACTATTCAACACGTCAATTTATGCATTCCTTCATTCAGAAAATAACTAAATACAAAACCAGGAACTCAATATTTAAAAAAAAATTAAATATTTCTATATTAGCGAAAGTCATTTGTTCGAGATATTACTCCAAAGTTTAGAGAACAATAATGTACATCTAGAACCCTTTAAGTTTATAAAGAATGCCATAAATAATTTTTATTTCGATATATGTAGGTCTAATTTTTTCTATGCTTATTTGTTATTTTATATCTTTAAATCTCACATTTTTATACCTGGCACATATCGCACACCCATAAATTTTGATCTTATTTTTTATGTTAAAAATGAGCGTCGGATTTTACGGTAAGAGTATTGTAATTTTCCCGACCCCTAAATGTGACATATATGAAACAAAAATCACCAGTAGGAAAATCCATTCATTAAAATAGCAACCTTTAGTTTTCATTGGATAAACATTTTGCACTGTCGCAATAACATTTTAATATTCTGGATGTCTTTTTTTCTTTCTATTTCCGTTTTAATGCAGTGGAGAATATCTTGAAGTTCAACAGGAAATGAATAATACGAAGTTTTATCGTATATACATATCTCTTGTCTAATTTTATTTTGTTTTGTTTTTTACGTTCAGAGAGAGAGTGCACATTTTATTGAATTAAATACATCTTAAAAAATCAATTATTAATGTTTATTTTACTAAACATAAATTTTTAATTTTTAGCAATGAAAAACAATGATGTATTTAATGATTGCAAAAAAAATCCTAAATAATGTTTTTTTTTTAATGCTAATTATTATAAGTGGAAAAAATACACCAATGCGCGCTTTTTACATTGGAATGAAAATAAAAGATTAACGAGCTTTGGAAGTACGGCTTCCCGAATATAATTCTTAAGTATTTATAGTATTTATCCACCAATTTATTGTATAAGCCATCTTTTTTGGAACAGCTTTTTTTTTTTACCTTTTAACTATTTTAAATTCCAAATAATTATTATTGTTCAAGCACTAATTTTTTTATTTTTTAAGTAATAATTTCACTAAATTGAAGGTATTTAAGAGCTATCACAAAAGCACTTTAAAAATTAATACGGAGGGGGGAGGGGTAAGAGTTCGGTGGCACTGCTAAGTACTCCATAAAAACTATCAATGATTATGTTATTTATCCATCCTTTTTAAAAACCATCTTTGAGTTACCATGGCAGCAAATGACGATTCATTATATGCTCCTGGTTTTGAAATTTTACGAACTTCTAAGGCAGTTTTAGTTAATTGTTTCTGCCTCTTCCAACTTATCTATGAAATATACCGGATGTCCGAAAAGTATGACTGCACTTTTCAAGTATCAAATACAAATAGTGTCATGAGTTCGATCCCAGTACCACTAAAGACCCGCCGTGTTGGGGAGCGATGCACGTTAAATCTGTCGAGAGCTCAAACGTCCTCCGGTTGGTGTGGTGTGGTAGTTAGGAGAGGGGGTGCCAGCTCAGGTGTCACTTGACCATGGTTCAAAATGATGCGGTCCGTCGCCAAAAGCCCTCGTCTTGCTGAGACAGTGCGACGTTAATATTCACTCACTCACTCATCAAATACAAATAAAGATTTATTTACGGTATTTTTGTTCCATAAAGAAAGTACAGTCGACTCTCCATAATTTGAAGTTGGAGGGACCAATGAAAAACTTCGAATTATCTGAAGGGTAGGAAAAAACTCTCAAAATACAGGAAGAGAGAAATTTTTGTAACACATTTAAATTTGAAACTATGTAATAAAACAACAATAGAGTACATATGTATAAAATTATTTTTGAGTATTTTTTAAAAAAAGTACATATTATATATATATATATATGCGGTATAAATATTATACACAGAAGGTACAAATCCTGTATTAAAATAACACATTTATGTATTAAAAACAATAATCAAAATAATACATACTATACATGATTAATTTTTCTTTGACGAAAAAATCTGTTATATCTTCCAATCTTTATTGGAAATAAAATCATTTCGCACCTAGTTCCCTCAGACACTGTCCTCAACACCATTGATTCTTCAAGGCAGAGTCCAGTCCGGCCCATGCCCTTTTTAGTGCCAAATGCTATACGTCACACAAACGAGCCATGAATCGTCAGGTCAATCCGACTTAGACAGATGGTCACCAAAGGGGCTGCGTTACAGGGGGAGACATGCGGAAGCAATACAACACAAAACTTGTAAGCTCCATCCTGTTTGCTACAGGACTGTACATTATTGTGAGTGTTCGAATTGTCGAGAGTTTTATAAGATAACTTCGAATTATCACGTGTTGTAGTCAATCCAGCTACACATTTTACTTCGAAATATTGAGTATACCAAAACGTATTGTTTTTAGTTCGAAATATCAAGTTTTTCTAGGGACTGAGCATATACTTCGAATTAGCGAGAGGTTCGTATTATCGAAGGTTTGAATTAGCGAGAGTCGGCTGTATCAAATTTAGTTACAAGGCTTCATTGCCCTATTTCAATGTGCTCACCTTTAGTTGCTTTCAACACATCAAATCTATACGAGATCTTTAGCCACGCTTTAAGAAGCATTGCAAGATCAACAATTTGAATGGACACTGTAATTCGATTTTTCATTTTACCAGTCTCATGGATTGAAGATTGGTAATCATGTATCCCTACAAGAAGTCCAAAAGATCTGGGTGACCACACGCTATTGGACTTCCTCTTTCCTTCTATCGACCGAGGAACTTTTCTCGCTTCTAAACTACAGTATGGTGGTACCCATTTACAATGAACATGTATTGCAGATTTAAGGCTGTTTGCGGCTAATGTTAAAGAATAGGACCCACATTCGAAATATTTTTTTCAGGTATAAAAGTACTCAAACGTTAATATTATATTGTCTTCAACTATCCTGTAGAGAATTACTTGTTTTATCATACTACGCATTTTAATATAAATTGACACATTTTTTCTTTTATAAATGTGTTTCGCATTTTTTTGTCCTATACCAAAATGCTAAGTGAGCTATCCCTTTACATGTTAAAAGGAAAAGCTAGTTATTTATGAAATATTTTGAAATTTTAAAAACACTATATTATATAAACAAATGCATGAATTATAATGTCACAATTTTTTATAAAAATCGAGACATTCTTTGTTCGAAAATGTGTTCCGCTTTTTAAGTTCATGCTCTTGTGCACAATGGCGTAGCTACCAATAGGCTAGGCGGAGCCGTGCATCGGGGCCTTCAAGCTCGGGGAGGCCCCAGGACCCTGACCACCATCAAGCCAAATTTTAAATATTATTGAAAAGTTTATGTTCAATCTTTCCTTTTTTAATGAACTTTTAATTGGAAATAAACTTTAAGTTCTATGAAAAATCTTATCTTAAAAAACCTACACAAGAAGCGATTCCTTCCTAGTTACATTATATTTTTAGCAACAATATGATTCATAACATGATAGTTTCATTATTTCGTAATCTTATCCATATCTGCAATACACTGGTGTAATTTTGTCCCCCTCCCCCATTCTCTACTCTTTTGCTGAGGTGTTTTTTTAAAAATAATTATAATAGTATTGTAATGTATTTTCTTGCTCATGTGTGTATTTTTTGCATCATTTCCTGTCTATCTCGACGGACCATTTTGTAACTCTAAGCCCTCTGGTGAAAGAGTTCGATCCTCCTGAATAAATAAACAGCTAGGGATTCCTAACGCGATGTTTTGTAGTGCAGCTTTACTTTTCTTATTCCTTATAACATCCGTAAGCACTCCAGCACATACGAATTGTATTGGATAAATTTTAAACTAAAATTATGGATAAAACAAGTAATTAAAAAAATATTTTAAGTCAACTCCTACTTAGGTCAACAAAGAAACATTTTATTTTTGTTTTTATTAAATAGCTACAATTAATATAAATATGTATTGGTTAAATTTATATATATATATAGTTCGAATTCCCGCACTTTGGACTAGAAGTCCAACACAATATCTATGGCGCTACGGGACCATAACGAACAATTTTCTTTTCTATATATGCTGTTGGACTATTATTTTTGTTTATTATTTATTTATTTTTTAATTAAATTAATGAATTAATATTTTTAAAAAATTGTATTAACATCAAGTATCATCCACTAAAAGTTTAAAAAATGTATTTGAACTTGAATGGATGAATAGAAAGTATTTTATTAACGATTGAAAATTTGAACACAAGGTATATATAGGGAGAGTGAACTAATAGTAGGGATTGAAAAAACAACAGTGGTGCGTTTAAACGCAAACAACGTCAAGAAAGAAAAGATAGTTAATGAAAATTGTAGCTTTGTATATTTAAAATATTTATATATTTTCACTTTTTTACTTAATAAATTCCAACCAAGTTTGAGCCCTCCTTTTTTTTTTTTGCGCCAGGGCCCTTGGATACCTAGCTACGCCACTGATTGTGCATATGGTGCAAATTAGCTTTAAATTCATTAAATCATGCTACAACTTGTGCTTGTTATTACGGTGAAGCCCTTTTATAGCGAAAGTGTTGAAAAACGGAGACGTTGCGCTATCTAGTTTAATATTTTCTTTATGGGACACACACACTCACAAATTGAAAATCTTTGTTTTTTTAATTTTTGGAAGTGTAGTCAAACTTTACAACACCCTATATTTTACTCTAAAATCTTATCACGGAAAATAGTATTGATATGGTTATGAAAACTCTTTTCATAAACATTTATTGAAACTACAATACAACTGTGTAAAATGCCAATAAAGATTTAACGTGAATCAGTTTCTGCACGATTTTCTTTCAGAGGATGAAACGAACCGAGACCACTTTTCACAGTTAGTCTCGAACTAAGCTGCCATGGTCGTTTTCAAATTCTTAAATTAATTCGCACAGGTTGTTTTAAAAAATTTCAGCGCGGTTAGTAGTAGTAATATTATACAATTGGTTACATTTCCTTCCCAAAAAAATTCAATGCGAGTGTTAATGAAATTTATATGAAATAAAATTTTAATAATTTATATAGATCAGGAAATTAATTTGTTTTATCCAATAATTTGTTTCCATTTGAATTTTCATTTTTTCCCCAATAAAGTAAGAATATTAATTTCTGTTTTTAAAATTTCTAAATATTCTACAAATAGCTTGTTTAACTGTCGAATAAAATAAGAAGGCAAAATAAATCTTTGGTTGTATGTCTTTCGAATAAAACATATCTTTGCAACCATCTGTAATTCTTCTCAGACCATTAACTGAAATTCAGTGTTACAGTAAATATTTTGAAAATCCAACCATATCAGACATGCTACTGCTTTTTCTCGTGTTTATTTTATTAGAAATAATAAAATCTGTTATAAAACCCATGTGTACAACTGTGGATACAAGGGGAAAATAGATGAAAGAATGGATTATACAAATTTACCAAAACTCTTTTGAAACACGGAACATAATTTTCCAATAGAAAAACATCGAATCTCGTCTTTTTTCATTTCTCTGAATTCCCTTGTACTTTGCTATTACAAATGATTTTGACTAACCTTTTCTTGAACGTTATGTATTTCAGAGTTCTTCCTTTTCATCTTTAATAATGCATTACATACTTGCTGCAGTTTGTTTTTGATATGTAACTGTGGTTAGTGTATTCCGATACAGTTTGTGTAAGGTTAGATTCCTGCATGACGGCCACTTTGAAAAAGGTTAAAATTAAGTTTCATTCTCAATCCTATATGAATATAAAACACACAACCAAAAAAACCAAAAACAAGTAGTGTAAATTTTTTTAAAGTGTTTCGTTAGAAAATTCTATTACTTCGTTAGAAAAACTTACTGGCGCCATCTGTTGCAGATAAATCTAACTTCATCAGATATAATGCACAGTAAATTTAAAATTAAAAAATAAAATTTTATTGATGAATTATATATATAATATAGGGAGAGAGTGAACTAATAGTAGGAGTTGAAAAATACTCCATTTCCAATTCTATATGAATATAAAACACTCAACCAAAAAATCAGAAAAAATTTCTGTGAAGTTGCATTTTGTCACCCTTTTTTGAATATTTTTCATTTTAATGAACTGTTTGAGGATTCTGATCTTTTGAAAAATATTTTAAAAAACTTATTTAAATCTGTGGAGATTAGTGTCACAGAAGTCTTCAATATATTTGAGCTCTTACAGTTGCATTTTATTGCATTCAGATAATATAGATCCAAGAAGGGAAACTAGTGGTCAAGGTATCGAACTTGTGGCCGGTATTGTTTCCATCGAGTCGTAAGCTCAAATCCTGGTGTTATTAAAACAAATTTGATGCACGCCCGTTGAGTATTAAATTTTCCTCATTGACATGATGTGGAGGTATGAAAATTTGTATGCTTGCTCCAGGTGTCATGCTTGTCGATTCTCCGTGGTTTGAAATTGCGAGGTTCGTCGCTTGGTGTTGCTTTTCAGTGCCTCGTTAATAAGAAAAGAAAGTAGTTCTATAGGATTAACATTGCATTCACGAATTCAAAATGACTAAGTAGATTGCTTATTAATATTACACTTAGGAACTGCATGAAGGTTATTGGCAACAAAATTTGCAATTTTTACCCTTGATCAATTGTCGAGGATGACACTTGAACTGGCACCTCACTGTGTACCACGCAAACGTAGTCACTACAGATTTGGTTGAATTGTCGAATCGGCCACTTATCTCGCCAAGGGTTTCTCGTCAAATTGATAAGTGCGCCAAATCTGGTAACCCGTTTGATTTTTGTATCAGTGAGGGAGAAGTCGGATCGTGGTGTGGTAGGGTTGCTACTCCAAAACACAACACGCAAAAAAGCGCCAAATTAGTGATTTTTCAAAATTTGGCGGACCAGTGGCCGATTCGACAATTTCATCACAGATTTAATATGTATAATCTCCTCTGCACGGCGGGTGTTAAATAGCACAAGGACTCGGACTCACGACTACACAGAAATAACACGGCCACAAGGCGACCATGACCACCGGTCTGCTGTTATGCCAAGTGTTACGAATTAAAGGGCAACATATTTTAAATTATAGTTTTAAAAAACTAAAAAACACCCTTTTATAGTTTATCGAACCAAGTTGTAACTTAATTTTTTAGTCGTCAAATTAGGAAATGGGATCTGAAATGAGTCGCCAGTTGCGGAATGGGATCTGAAAATAAGAAATCGTTAATCCTGATCGGAACAATGGAACAAAATTATTAAATTATTGTATTGTCATTGGCCCTAGACAAGTGAGCAAAATTTCGAATTAATCTGACCTTTTAAAGTGGGTAAAAATGGAGTTCAAAGATTCCATTACATATAAGTGAAGCTTATAAAAGGGTGTTAAAAAGTGTCACAGGAGCATTAAAATTTGATCAGGTCATTGCGAATGAAAGTTAGTCCTATAACATTTCTCATGAAATTACGTTTTTCTTAATTTTGAATCATACTTATTTGAATTGTTGAAGCTGTGGAAGAGTAACCTACTCGCAACCCACATGCATCGGACATGGACTTCAAATTCTAGAAACAAACCTTTGTGAGATAAGCGTAAAATATATCTCATCTTAAAAAGTCCCTATTGACGGAACGTGGAGTGGATATCGAAAGTAGAGTATTAATTCAGAGATGGTCTGATAATATTTTGATTCTAATTTGTCGCGTATTCAGGGACGTTTTAAAGTATGGGTCGTCTGGACCCAGGGTCTAAGCTTCAAGGGGAAGAGTACCTCTTCTTGTTCTCGACACAGCTTCGATAAGATCATGATCCGAATAATTGTTATCGTCAAATGTTATTCCTGCACATTTTTGGGGGGGGGGGACTGAGAATTATAAACTTTACGTCAACTGAAAACAATGGCAAGATTACACTAATATGCCATGTCCATGTCTGGGCCTTGGTCGTCCCTAATGTAAGATTTCTGATGAGAGGAGGGCAACGAGCGGAAGAGAAAATGAGTTTTAAAATCTAATGAGATCCGAGAAGGAGGGAAGACTGAGATTTTGAAGAAGAGAGGGAATCGAGATTTGTTAAAACGGACTTCAAATTTGTAAATTGTTTGATAGTAAATAGTAGTTTAAATATTCATAAGAAGCTGACTTTCTTGAATCTTTTGCTTCGAATGTTCCAGACGTTACAGCAGCAATTGATCGAGACGGTTTGTTCTTAAATCTGTAAGATTGCATATTTATTTGTTCAGGGTTACCGTTTGTACGAGTATTTGTCAACGTATATATACTATATACTGTATACTCAAGTAACGAGAAGGAGGGTTACTTTTGTATATAAGCCGAGGCACACACATCGAGAATTTTTAAGACGTCATTAGGCATATTGATTGCATTAACCCTCCGCTAGGTGCGCGTCAAAAAGTTCCATTCATAGGCGCCCAGCATTTCTCAAATGCATCACCTCATACTTACATTTAAAGATGATTTAATCATTTTATTGGTGAAATTTGACTTTGAAATATATTTAACATAAAATAATATTTATAATAGAATCGGAAACTAAGATATTTATACGAAAAAACATCAAAAAGACAATTGTTAGTTGTCACCGCTGTTTATATTTTAAGATGCCTTGTTGCAATCTTCCCAAATAACGTTACAATGTTCAAGATATATGGAGTTTTCGTACAATACAATGCAAAATTTTATTTCTTGATATCCAGACAAGAGGGAACTGTACCTTTTCTTTTGCGAGTTTCTAGTGATATTTTTCTTGTTTTTTTTTTGTCGTGAATGGGGCGTTGTATATCAGATACTTCTTCAATCCTGAGTCAAAATGAGAGAGGCATGTGAATTTTACTCAGAACGTCTTCGCAGGTGCTCTTTCAAAAGTTCTTGACCTAGTTTTCTGAGATACGTGCGTGAGGATCTGAGTGACTTTGATTCCCATATAAATATTTTGGAAGTTTATGCCAACTACATTGAGGATTGAATAAAATAGTCACTGGCTAGGCAAGCAGCATCCCTCAGATTTATCTCAACTCCCAACCAAAAAAACCTATCAAACAGAAGTTACAAAATACTTGTGTCGAATTATTTTCGTATAAAACTGAAAACTACACTGTTTTACAAGGAAAAAATTCAAATAAACGAAATAGTACAAAGTCATAAAAACTGACATTGTTGGGCGCGCTGCATCTATCAGATTCAACGACCCCTGCTGCCCAAAATATGAAATCGCCTTCGTCCTTGACACGGAATCCTAGGGGGAGGGACGTGTTTTAACCCACCAATGTGGACGCAGTACTGAAACAATTTTTATTATGCATCTGAGAAATTCGCGCGCATAACGGAAAATTAAACAGTCCATTGAATTGGAAATCTTCAGACTGGTGGATTTATTCAAAAAGTTTAGGATATAATTTTTGCATTCATCTAAATCAAAGGCTCTAAACGTGGACGATAACGCCCCTTGTGGGCGTTTGAGGCTTTCCGGGGAGCAGTAAAAGACCCAGAAAAATTAGGGGGAGTTGAGATGGCATGGAAGGGCTTGGGCAGATTAACCAAAAAAGACCAAAAAACACGCTAACTATGTACTAACAAAAATAAATATTAATTCTGTTTACCTTATGTTGATTGCATGTATTTAAATCATTTCTATATCTCATGTACGAAAATTCATATATTTCGGTAGTTCGGGAAGTGGATGAAAAACTTAAAAAGATGACACACACATTACATTCAGACCTACATTAAATTGAATGATCTAGTGCATTTTAATTTCTGTAGTGCACGTGTTGTCTTTGTCTGTGAGCAGTAGGAAACATGTTTCGTCCACTGCATTTCATTAAGTATATTATCCAAGAAACATAAATATGTTAACCAGGAAATAACGTGATTCTTTAAAGGCTGAAACTGTCAATTTAAATTTATTTTAAAAGCAATAGTTTGTTATGAATTACTTCGTATCATCAAAACTCCTGCCTATCTTTATAACAGGTAATCTAAAAATATTCTATTCCACTTTTTTTAATTAAGAAGTTCAGTAGCGTTTCAATTCCAACAATATCCTATCTATGACTAAAATATATAATATTACACCTTTTTAAATATATTTGTGGCAATAGATATTTCAGATTCGCAAGTTAAAAAATTGGGGCTTTTGGAAAAAGAATGAGATTAGAAGACATATATTCTTTTAGCAATAAGATATTTTTTAAAACTTAACTCTTGTTTTCACCATGTATTATGTACACTCTTATTTCTCTAGAGTGGGAGGGGGTGGTATCGAAATATTTACTGGAAAAGGGGCGCCAATTCAAAAAAGGTTGGGAACCTATGCTCTAAACATAGAACTTGAATACGATGCTTATTTCTGTTAAATTTCACTATCTGTTTTACTTGAAAATTGTTGTGCCTTTATTATTTATTACATGCAGCAATTTAATTTGACTGCTTTACGTGTTCTTAATCTGCTTAGTAATTAATATTTGGTATAATATTAAATAATTCACGCAAAACCATTCATTTTTGAGGAGTGTCTTTGAAACTAGGCATTTAAATTTAGCAAAAATGTACTATCCCCTTTAAATATTAATGAGTTTTAAAGTATATTTTAACTGATTAAATTGCGCAACAGTTCCCCACCTTCTGTATTCTGTAAAAATACATCATTTCAATCATTTCCCAAGCGTTCAAAGCAAAAAGAACACGAGGGCATTCTGCAAAGTCAACACCTCGCCCGAAACTTCGTTACCGGATGACAAAGGGGAGGATAATAATAATATATGACCAACGCCTCCTGACCTCACCGTGATTCCGAAGCGTTAATACTAATTACTTTTGTGTTCTCCGTTGTCATTTGGTGGAGGATTAAGACGTCCACTTTAATTGAAGTAAATAGGTGGCAGGGGCTGAGAGGGGATTTGTTGGAGCGGAATGTTCGACTGGGGGAATAGAGGCTATTTTAAAAGACCACAGCGATCGACAACGCTGACGGCAGTTTGAAGAACTAATTTAAGAGAGCTCTAAAGCGATTTGCTGGTGTGATTTAACATGGTTATTATTTTTGAAATATTGCCAGTTGTTGTATCTTATTGCTTGACAAATTATTTGAAGAAAGGAAGGAGTATAAATGTCACTACAATTATACTCAAAATGTGGTTTTGGGTATATTTTTAGTAAATTTGCATTAGTAATATCCATAAGAAATTCTTTCTAAATTGCTCAATAGCTTATTTCAAAATTGCTATTCTTAGGAAAAGCATTTGTCATTCAATCAAAATGTAGAATAATATCTGTATGTCTTGTGACCACAGTAGCCTATTGGTCAAGGTGACCGTCGTGACACAAGTTCGAGCCTAGTACCGCTGAAGACCCGCCGTGTATAGGGGCGATCCTCTCGTTGGTGTGGAATTTCGGAGAGGGAGGTGCCAGCTGAGGTGTCGTCCTCGTCACTTGACCATGGTTCAATTTTGCGAGGTCCATCGCGAAAAGCCCAAGTGTAGCTAAATGTGCGACGTTAATATTCTATTACTCCTTCATCAGTAAATGTCGTAAAACAAAAACGTTAATCTTGGCTTTTGGTTTGGATTGGATTGCAAGCTTATAGGCGGTAGTTTTGTAGTTTTTTCTTTACTTAAACAAAAATTTTATTTTATTTTTATTGATCATACAATTATGTTTAAATACGAGCAGATTTTATAGAAATATTTCTTTAAATTTTAAATCAGACTAAACAATTTTAAAATGCGTTGAAAGTATGATTAGAATTAAGTAATTTAAAACGTTATATATTAAATTATAAACAAAATTGTATATTTTATATAAAAATAATTACAATTATATAAACTATGTAAATTTATTATATTGATATATTTAAAAATTACATAATTTTTGGAAAAAAAAAATTAGGTATCAATATTTATGAAAATCATTTACACTGAATTTTCATCAAGATCAAAACTTAGAATTTGATTAAAATTTTTATCTCTCATGTCCTCTTAATAAATATATCTGTAATTTATAAGATTGTATTACTTCTTATGTTTGTGTACTACATTTGATTTTTTTTTCCAGAACATCTTAGAGAAATTCAATCCGTGTGCCAGACAACTTATATCAGCAGGAAAAGCCTACCTAAAAGCTCTGCATGGTGAGTCATAAACATTTTATTTTTGCCTACCTCTATACATTTTATTACTTAAAATATTAGTCATTCACTTGTGTCAGTTTCTATGTATTCGTGCGTATGAACTACGTCTACCATGAGCTTTAAAAGTCTCTAACGTGAAGCAATTTACTATGTAATTAGTTTGTGAAATATTTCTTCAATGAAATAATTCCACCATGATGCCTTTTAAAAGGTCGGAGTCTAAAGTGTATTCAGCTGCGGAGATTAAGGCACATGAATCAGAAGGAATCTTTGGAGTTGACTCATAAAATTACGAATTAATAGTTTTAAGCCCTTTATGAGCTTTCTTTCAACAGCTGGACTATGAATTTTGAATTATTGCAGGAATTGTTATGCATGAATATTCAATTTCTGCAGGATACATGTTGTTTTGATGAATTAAATTATTTATTACAGTATTTTAGAGGTAAATATATTGCTAAAGTAAATTTTACTTATAATAAACTGTATACTATTCTTTGACAATTTTCGTTTGTCATAGAATTGTTTTAATGAAGTATAACGTTTGAGATATACATAAAGGTAGCTTGATATTTATTAATTTAAATATTTATTTTATTTACGTCGCAGCTAATAATTACAGTATTTACACTCTGAAGTGATTAAACTATCGTTTAAAATTATTAGAGTCCAAGTTCTGTTGTTTGTGAGGGAGGAGGTGCGTCTCGACTCTACGAAAGTTTTCAACCATTTCTCTCTGCCCTCTCTAAGTTTTTTTTTTAATCATTGCGGTCGGCCCCCCTTTATCCTCGAGTAGCATCCGGTTCGTGGGCGGGGTAGGAGTTCCTCGTGGTGTCAAAGGTTGTCGGGGCGATGTCCAAGACCACACAATATTTTAAGGGTGCAGATGTCAATTGCACGGGGTGATTATATCCACAAAAGAAGCCGATTCACAGCTGTGTGCCGGGAAACGTCACAGAGGTAACCAAACGTAACGCGAAAGAGATAATGTTCTTGACGAAATACATAGTTAAGTAATATTTAAATACATAAAGATACTTTAAGAACTTAAGAGATTTATTACATTAAAAACACATTACACTGATGTAGCAGGGGATAATTTTATACTATAGGTTTGGCGGAAAAGTTTATGATGGTACTCAGTGGACAGATTCTCGTTCAAATAAGGTCACTAATTGACTAATTTTAATGGTCAAATGTGCATTCGGATTTCTCGGATATAGTGCCTCAAAAATTGGACATTTTGAGCTAATATGCAACAGTTGCAAGACTGCATCACGTCCGTTGTCTGTGTGTAGGCCTCGTTTTACATCCATACCATTGTTACTCATTTAGTCCAAAAGTTGCAGTCGGTCGAGCTGGATAGTGAGTTACGCACTTTTATTTCTTATAGGTTACCTTTTGTACGAGTATTTGACAACGTATAGTCTACTTTTAAGGGTCACAGATGGAACCTATTGCATAGGGGTGAAGGGCTTTAATAAGTCTTAACACATCCTTGTCAGTAGATATAACAGCTTTTTTCATAAACTCAACAGCCTTTTGCAGGCCAGGGCTGACTCGCTGATTCTTCTCCAGTTGACCCTATCGGTTGTAATGGATGAGCTGTCCCATCCATAAGTGAACTAGAGTTGGAAGGAAAACTAGTCATAGTCAAAACAACACAGTTTATTTACTATTCTCAACAACGATGCAAATTCAACAACTTAAGTTAAGAAATGCACCAATTGATAAATATGGGAGCAATCGCGAAGCAGACGAGATAAATAATAAATCGGATCACTTACAATTGGCACTTCCAGTTAATACACCTTTTTATATTTGAAGATAATTTCTAAAGTAATTCAATCCAAGCTGACCGAATCCAATTTAACAACTCCAAGATTGACCAAATCGTCAATCTTAACATTAATCAAATAATCCTCGAAGTGCGCTCATACATTTTTGTAGGAGGAGTAGCATTTTAAAATCACCTCACAAATTTTTTCTTTAAAAAAATTAAATGGCTAGATTTTTTTTGAAATTTTGAGCACAAAATCTACTTTACATGGTATACGCACATTGGAGGCAACCAAAAAAATTTTGAGAATCATTAAATTAAAATTTTTTGCGTAAATCGTACCATGTCCACCTAAACTATAATTTATTTTAAATGTCTTTAGCTTTGTATATTTTTCTGTCTAGTGTACTATTTTGAAACTGTAACTCCTGTCTGGATAAATGGTTAATACTTGTCTGTATATTGAATTCGTAAGTTATGTATAATATTGTTGTTCAATAAAGGCTTTGAGTGTGGGAGGATGGGAGGGGGGGGGGCGTTTTCTGGAGGACCGTTTGTAACTCTAAACTCTTTACACGTGAACTCGGTTTCTTTTTACATTTCACTAATAGCCTTGTGTCATCTGCGAGTGTGACGATAATGAAAAAATTAAGTAGACTATGATTTTGTAAAATCGTATAAACGGATAATTTTTTTTTGAAGTGAAACTTCTTTAGGGACGGGAGTGAATGGGAAATTTACCCAGTTTTGCGTAACAGTGAAAAAGCGAACGGAAGTAGTGATTCCCCTCCCCCCCGAAACGTCGTCATGCTGAGGAGATAGCAAGAGGGAGGAAAAGAGAGCGGGGGGGGGAGGTGCATCGCGTGACTTGCGTCATATCAGTGTAAAAGTTGGACGATTGCAAAGGGTAAATTGAACATCAAAAGTATATCTTGCTGTATGGACGAAAGGCGCTTAGTTATTGATGACATTAAGTGGGTACCCTTGCTACTCTCGTAACGTACTCGCGTGGCGTATTTTCGTAGTTTTTATTGTAATTAAAAAACGTGCCGTTTTCAACGAATAAACGCACTCAAAATATTACCATTATATGGCTCTTCCCGTTACGGGAGTGTCTACGGCATTGTGTATATGTCACTAACGTTCGCGCCAGAATCGCCACGGATAGCGTCTTGTAAACACAGTGACTTCTGTGAGTGAAACTTCAAGTTTATATTATTAATTTTTATTTCCATTGAATGCAAATTAATTCTAGTAAGAATGCCTAGAACAAATGTAAAAAGAGGAAAAGAGTTTCGTGAAAGAAAGAAAAAAAAGCAAAACTAGCAGCAAGCCCAGGAGAAAGTATATATCACCAGGTAGTTCGTCGCAGCTTTTATCATCTTTAACCATAAAGTTTTTGTGCTGTACACACCAGAGACTGCTGCAATCATTGGATCCGATGATGATTAAAAGCCGATTATCTTAACTGGAGATTTTAATGTTAATTTTGCTTCAAAAGAAGCAAAGTCACTCATTGAATTCTTGAAACGGACACTGAATTTGACAATGAATACTGATTCTAGAGTAGGAAAAACAATATACGGTTTCAATTCTATCGCGGGGATTTCCACGTTCTTTTTTTTATATTTAATGTCAGTTGAATGATTACAATATACATATAAAATTGTTTTAAAATGTCATTGCAAGAAAAAAACTATTTAAATTAAAGGTTTTTTTTTTTTGGCAAAATATGAGGTTTTTAAAACATTTTCCTTTTATGAAAAATGCTTCTGTTATAATTTGTTTATATATAGTTAAGACTTCTGTAAAGAGCCTGGACTAAGATTTTTGAAATATGTTTTAGAAGTAGATTTTTTTATATTTTAATATATCACAGAGAAGAGAGATTTTAACAAAAAAAAACCTTGATTGCTTAACTTCATTGTAATTCTGAAAATGAGAAATTTTAAAAAAATCCTTATTCAGATTCTGTATAGAAACGCAAGCTATAAATAGGCAAAATATTATTATTATAGAAATATTTTTGTAAGAAAAAAATGCTTAGGAAATCCCCCCCCCCTTTTTTTTGCCAAAAAAAATTGCATTTAAATAATTTTTTATTGTAATAATCTTTTTGAAACAATTTAATATGTATATTACGATGCACCTTACATTAAATATTAAAAAATATTCATTTATACTATTTTACAAAATTACAGTTCCGAATGTAGTCAGTCACCCAGTGGCGTAACGTACACCTCCTCATCCCCCGTATTGCGGAGGGCTCAGGGATTCTAAGGGGCCCAAAGCCTAACTGACGCCAAGTACGTATTTGGGCTTGGAGCCCAAAACATGACTTTGCAGGGGGGGGGGGCTAATATTCTCCGTTACGCCAATGCGGTCACCTATTTTATCAAA
This sequence comes from Trichonephila clavata, assembly GCA_019973975.1. NCBI lineage: Eukaryota > Metazoa > Arthropoda > Arachnida > Araneae > Nephilidae > Trichonephila > Trichonephila clavata. Next base: position 59,881 of record BMAO01024556.1, read on the forward strand.
TCAGCTTTTGAGTTTGGCATACTAACCATTCTACTTTAGTAAAATTCATCAGCTATTTCTCCTTTAAATACTGTAAAATATATTTAACGCGAAAACGATTAAGATGAAATATCGGTTAACACGAAATAATATAACGGTCTTGTCACACTACTATGTATTTTCATGCATTTTTTCTCTAAACTCGAAACGAGAATCCCTTAACACAAAAAGATTTCCCTTCTGGGTATGAACAAAATACGAAAAACTTCAGCCGGATTGAACTGTCCTACTGTATCATCGGAAGAATCTTTGCAGTAGAAAATAATGTGTGTGTTCAGCCCCAATTATGGCAGACAAAGACATTTTAGAGGTTGTTCAAAGCTCAAAAAATATCATTGATGCAGATTCCAAAGACGAAAGAAAATGAAATGAATAATGCAGCTCCTGTTCACACGTCTTCCGAAATGAGGAACATCATGAAAAGAATATTGAGTTATTTATATATATACTAGCTGTTACCCGCCCGCTTCGCTGGGTATTTCATGATGTTTATAAATTTTCACTGCTTATATATATGTATAAATTATTGATATCTAAATCCTAGCATTAAGAATTCGATTGTATTGAAAAATATAAGACGTAACTGTCACCTCTTAATAAATAAAAAGGGCAGAACTCATCTAATTTGTATTTTCTAAAAATCTCTAAAATTGAAGTATAGAATGATGTTTGCTCGTTCGTAACCCAAAAACCAAGTGGATTCCCGCAAAACCAATATTCGCGGTGGATCTCTACTCCGTAAATTGAACATGCAAGCCAAATTTCAAGTCTAAATCAAACAGAAAAAAAAACAAAAGTTTTACTATCAATATCTCCGTAATCCCGTGTTGAGAGCCGTTTTCCAAAATAACCTCTCTTGGCGGATTTCAATTCAACAAAAGAAAAATGCAAAACAAATTTCATTATTATAGTCCTTGTAACTCGAAAAAAGGATTTTTTTTGTGTGTCAATACGTCCCAGTAACCCCTGCACCCCTCCGCAGAACTTGATTTACTTAAAATACATTCTTAGTGCATCCATATTCAACAAAAGAAACATGCTTAAAGAATTTCAAGTATATAGGTCTAACAATTAAAAACGGGAATTTTTTTCTGTAACTCCTCTTGACCCCTCGCAACCATCCTTGGGTCAATTTTCGTTTTACTCTTTGTTAGAGGAATTATATTCCATGAAGGGAACATGCCTACCAATTTTCAAGCAGGATGATCAAATAGTTTAAAAATGGAAATATTTATCGATTACGCCTCTTAATCTCCCGAAATTAAACTTAGTAGTTCATATTCGCAAAACCCATTTTGTAGCGGTTCTCTACGAAAGGAATCTGCTTATCAAATTTCAAGACTGTACGTCTAATAGTTTAAAAATGAGGATAATTATCTATAACGCCACTTCGGTGTCTGTTTTCACAAAACCCATTTTGTAGGGGAATTGCACTCTATGAAAGGAATCTGCTTAGCAAAATTTGTGCGTCCAATAAATTAAAAATGCAAAAAAATTATCAATAACGCCCCTTGAACCCCCGCAACGCCACCTAGGGGTCTATTTTCAAAAAACACATTTTGTAGTGTATCTCTATCCTATGAGAGGAATCTGCTCACCAAATTTCAAGACTGTGCGTCTAATAGTTTAAAAATAGAAATAATTACTTATATCTGCTCTTAACCCTCCCCCCGCAACACCCCTTGGGGCTCAATTTTCCCCAAACCCGTTTTGTAACGGATATGTACTCCATGAAAGAAACATTCCTACCAATTTTCAAGCAGGTAGGTCAAGTAGTTTAAAAACGAAAATATTTATCTATTACGCCACTTAATCCCCCGCAACGCCACTTAGAGGTCTGTTTTCACAAAACCTTCTTATAGCTGATCTCTACTCTATGAAAGAAATCTATTTATAAAATATAAAGACTGTGCGTCTAATAGTTTAAAAATGAAAATAATTATCTATAACGCCCCTTAAGTCCCGCAACGCAACTTGGGGGCAATTTTCACGAAACCCATTTTGTAGCGTATCTCTATCCTATGAGAGGAATCTGCTTACTAAGTTTCAAGACTGTACGTCTAATAGTTAAAAAAACGGAATTTATAACGCCCCTTAAACCCCCACCCCCGCAAAACCCCTTGGGGGTCAATTTTTTAAAAACCCATTTTGTAGCGGATATTTACTCCATGAAAGAAACTTACTTACCAATTTTCAAGCAGGTAGGTGAAGTAGTTTAAAAGCGGATATATTTATCTATTACGCCCCTTAATATCCCGCAACGCCACTTAGAAGTCTGTTTTCACAAAACCCGTTTTGTAACTGATCATTATTCTACGAAAGGAATCTATTTATCAAATTTAAAGACAGTGCGTCAAATAGTTTAAAAATGGAGATAATTATCTATAACGCCCCTAAGCCCCTGCAACGCCACTTGGGGGACGATTTTCACCAAACTCATTTTGTAGCGGATGTCTACTGTATGAAAGGAATCTGCTAACCCAATTTCAAAATTGTACATTGAGTAATTTAAACATGGAAACAATTATTTATAACGCCCCTTAACCCCCGTAACGCCCCTTGTGTTTCGTTTTTCCTAAAATCCGTTCTTAGCTGATGTCTACTCTATGAAAGGAACATGTCTACCAAATTTCAAGTATGTAGGTTGAATAGTTCCACAGATATCGTGATTAGTCAGTCAGTCAGTGAGTGAGTCGCTTTCTCCTTTATATATATAGATAGATGCACATACCAATAATGAAATGAATGACAAAATGGACGACATCGAACAAGTTGTGGTCATTTTGATGCTAAAAAAGACAATGCAAAGAGAAATATCAGATCATCTTCCAAAAACTCAATAAATGCCCCCCCCCCCCCAAAATTGAAAGTTTTGTATTGAATTTCACTAAAATCTTGTAAATATTTTTTCCCCTATTGATTTTTATTTTATATCTATCTATCTATATTCATAAAATATACTCTAATAAACTTAATTTTGTTGAAATTTTTTTCCCAGCAATATCGTTCAACTCAAAATACTTTAACGCGAAAAATATTTCGGTCCCTTCACAATTTCGCGTTCAATGATTTTCATTGCATTGGCTGATGTACAGTTTTATTATATGTTGATATCATGTATTACATTTGAAACGTCCTTTCGAATAAAGTGGATTAAAAAACGATAAAAAGAGAACCTAAAATTCCACTCAATCGTCGATTCTATCCAATCTCTGCCTCATATTGCTGTATTCATACATTCAACTAGTGGTTGCAACAGAATGCAGTAGCTTACCCTCCACTCAGTGTAATGGAGAATGCAATGCACAAAAAGGTTTCCCGGGGGACACATTTTTAAGAATACGACCCCTTCGGGAGTGATACCGGGCATTTTATTAACAGATGACTCCCTAATGACTGCGAGGCTTGCTTCTTCACTTCATCCACGAAGTAGTTCGATGAAAGATAAATAGGAGGCTCTCTGATTGGTTGCTAAGAGCTCGACGAAAAAAGAAATCTGTTCGATGACGAAGTAATGGGAAGTGGTTGTGGGAAAAGCGTAAGGATTTTTTTTTTGAAGTATAGGTTTGTATGGGTCTGTAAAATTATTACTAAACATTACTTTGATGGTTAAATATATCTCTCAATGAGTACACACCGTATATTTTCGTGCATAAGCCGAGAATTTATGGAATGTTTTTCAAGCTTTTATACGGATCTACTCAATTAAAAAAATAAATAAAAAACGAAGTTTAAGAAAAATGAGGTTTTTTTAATATGTTCTGTTAGCTATGCGCAAGCGATTTTAATCCGATCGTTTTGGGTGTTTTGAATGGAACCTTTATTCTAAAGGGGGGTGGAATCGCATAAATCCTTCAAAGTCAGTGTCTAAATCAGAATTTCCGAACAATTCAAGAAATTTAGGTTTTATTTGCAGGTGTGTCTCGATGCATTTGATCATCATGCTGAGAGTTTATTCTCCGGGGGGGGGGCATGAAAAGTAGGTCGACGATCACATGCCGTATGCGAGTTTCTCTTCCAGCTTATGTTCATGGATATTTTTTTTCCATTCGAGTTTTGAATTTTGGGTAAATTTTAGCAAGGTCGACTTAGTCTTTCATCCCTTCAGTGGGTCGATGAATGAGAACAAAGCTTGCTTGGGGACTAAACACTGGGAGCTTCGCTTCAGGCTGACCACCTGATCGGGACATCAGCTCATGCACCTCAGCGCCCAATGGTCACGTATACTGAGATGAGCACAGTAGGCCTTGATCCTCATGGGCTGTTGCGCCACTGAGTTTTGTTTTAGTTTAGTTTTAGTATCAAAAGTTTACCGCTACCTTTTCTTTCTATTTATAGCGGTGACCGCAGTAGTCAAGTGGTCATACTCTCGAACTCGTGACCGGAATTGTTTCCATTGAGTCTTGAGTTCGAGTCTTAATGCCATTGAAGATACATTGAGTTACCTGGGTTGATATTCGTCAGTTCCGTTGGGGCTCTAAATTTCTGGAAAAAGATAAACGCTTAGTTATAGTCCTTGTCATTTGATTGTCCTATATTATCCCTCGTGTACTTTTAAAACACGATTTTAATGTACTGTTGCGTAGATCGGGGTCCGGAGATTTTATAAAATCAGTCTCAAAGAACAAGATGATTCCTCAGGAGCGATGGAAATTTATTGTTGAAAAACAATTCTTTAAATACAGGATACACAGTACTCAAATTCTCTTAATAAGTCCCGGAAGGTTTTCACACCTTCTACAGTGCTCAGACACAACTGACTATCAGTGTCTAAAATAAAAATATGTTTAAAGATTTTTACAAGCGCTCACTCATCCTATTCAACAGACAAAGTTTTAACTAATCGTTGGTCGATTCTTCTCGGTCAAATCAATACCAACTAATCGCTAGTCAAAACAACACGAACTCTGTTTCGGCGAGCGAATCTCTATTTATAGGCCTTACGGATCTTTCTCGACGTCGTAGATCGTGATATTAGATTTCTCCACAAATTTCCAGAAGAATTTGTATGGTCGTGAACTCGCCAGAAACGATGCTAAGTTGGCTCCATCGCCAAGATTTCGCCAAATTTCCATTGAATCTCCATTGTAATGTTAGGAACCGCGTTGTTTGCGAATATTATAATTTTAACATAAAATAAATACAGCAGAAAGTAATATTAACATATTACACATCCAGATTTAAATTATTTACTCCATTTTAAGTATTCTTTACACAAAATTCGTAACAATACAATTAATCCAAAACAATGTAAATGAATTGGTGATACTTATAATTACGAATATGGAAGTGGAAGTTTTCCCATAGTTTAGAGGCTGAACTTTTGTTATGATGGCTGATGACGTATTAGTACGTTTTTTGGATTAAATTTGGTACAAAATAAGTTCTATGATAGTTTCGCCGAAGGGTGAACGAAGTTGTGGTGGAGAGGAGAAATTGCTTGTATTGATGCTAATTTAAACAAAAAATCTTGATAGAAACATAGTTTGTATGCGTGTGTGAATGCGAGAAATTACGTACAGTAGAACGTCGTATATCCGAATCAATTGGGACTGTAAGGGCCGGGGGTAGCCTAGTGGTTAGAGCATCGGACTCCAGACCGGAGGGCCTAAGTTCGATGCCCGATGCCACTAAATACCGCCGAGTACACACGGAGTACGTGCTCGTTAAATCAGTGGGTCCGAAAGTCTTGTGGGCGGTCGCAGCAGAAACCACGAGTGCAGGGGGCTGGTGAATATTTCCCTCCCCTTCAGTTCCATACCAAAATTGTGGTGGTGTCGCCATCTATCGTTAAGAAGTCCAGTCTGTCTCACAGGCTCTGGTAACTTTCATTCCTTCCCTTCGGGAAGGACACAACAATTGGGACTGGACACCGTTTGGATACGCGATCCATGCAGTATATGAAACCTAACACTATACGAATATTGAAAATCATCACATGCGGGAAACGTGCTTGAAGAAAAAGCAAAATGTCGCTATTTTACCTTTGTTGTGGAAAATCACTTATTTTTCGCTGTACCATTGTACACCTTCGTTTTTTCGCTGCAAGGTCTCTGATTCTCTTCAGCAGCAGTAGTTGAGTAGGACAGCACTCTGATTGTTGTTCGTACCACTCCATAGCTGTCTAACGCAGGAAAAGCGTCAGCATTTGATGGACTCATGCTACTTTCGTTGTTGTTGTCCTCGTCTTCATTCATTTCATCGTTGACAGGGTCGGATTCTTCTTGCACGAAGTCACAATCTCGTCATCATTTAGCATTTGAAATCTGCAGTCTTCTGCATCGCATGCCAACCAGGTTTCTACTTCAACAACACTCAACAAAAGAGCACGTATAAACCCCTTCACTTGGAAACAAACTGACCTAATATACTTCACAGATGTTTACCAAATCACACAATTGAAACTCTCCAAATATCCATCACCTGGGGTTTTCCCGCCTCTTTTGGTCTCACGTGAAACAACTGTTGATCATTGCACTGTTTGAAAACGTATCCGGACTTTGGTCCGGATATTTGACGCTCCAGATAATAAACGTTCGAATAAACGACGTTCTACTGTATGTTAGTATTAATCTGTCAACAGACCGTTTGAGGAAGTTTCAGTGATAGAGGGCAAGATCTTTATAAGCTTTTAGAAAAATGGTTCCATTCACAAATTTCTTTTAAATTAACTTTAGATTCCACACTTTGCGTCGGGTTGATCATTTATTGCCACGAATTGGCAAAGAGTCCAGTACAGCATTTATTTCAATATAACAAATAAAGTAGGAAAAAACAGAACAAATGAAAGCCGTTCTAAAATAACCCTGCGGTGTAACCATTTACCGAAAGTCGTCTTTGAAACAAAATAAAAAAATAAAAATTTTGCTTTTGAAAGAAATTATGGAAATTAAATTCCTTAATTTAAAATAAAAGAAATTATTTTGATTATTATTCAGTTTTTTTTACGCTGGTTGAAGCGGCGAAAACAGGAAGCTTTTGATTGAATCACTGAAAAAAAAATAGAAATTATATAACGAAAAAGTGAAGTAGTTCCAAGAATTCGTTGAATTAATTTTGTCAATAAATGGTATTTGCTCAAGGATTGATTAGTGAAAAAAAAAAACATTTTACTGGAGGCAAATACTTGTACACGGAGCGAAAGTTCTAAATGCACACTCATACCCAAGCAATATGTGTGTATTTTGTTATCAAGACCAATTCTTATATGAAAAAAAAAAATTCTTTCTTGTTTACGATTTATTTTTATGATTTCTCCGAGTTCTTTGAAAACAAATATCGATTGCATGCCTAATTGCGAACTGTTTTTCGGTTGATACTATGAAGACAGTAATTAAAAGTAAAAATTACCGTACTCTAATTTTCTTAAGCTCTTCCGTTTGTTTTCCGTTCCTTTTGAAAGCTTATTTGAGATATCTCTTCTGCGGTTCATAAAATGAAAATTCGTTTGGGGAATCATAAAAAAATACTCAACGTTATAAAACGGATTATTTCGTTTTCCTTTAATGTGATACAATTTTAACTAGGAAAGTATTTTTTTCTTTTAGCGTTACAAAAAGACCTGTAAAAGAAACGAGAGAACAGAGAAGTGAAATAAAACGTTAATGATGGCGAACTGTTTAATTAGAGAACAAGAAACAAAACAAAGAGAATACCAATTAATATTGGAAAACGATACATTGAGGTTTCCTCATATTTAAAGTGAAACTTCCCTTTCTACGAACGTGGTTGGGGATTAAAAAATTAACAATTGCCCATTGGGTTTCTTAAGCAACTGGATTGACTTTTTGAAAAATTATTTTTTAAAATATTCACACTAAATCGCGTTAATTATTTTTAGTTTTTATAAAAATGAATTATCGGTTACTACATATAAAGACTTTTCCTTTTTTTTTTTTTTTAAAAAAAAGAAAAATCATAATTTTGGATTTCGTAGCCAGAGGTCTTAGAGTTCCAGTTTTTAAAATATTTTTTCAAATATAAAAGAAATTAAGCATTAATATCATTTTCTGGCTTCTCGCTATCCTTTAAAAAGTGGCCTTTTTTTTTTTCATAAAACTTCTAATTTTTTCTGTGAGTTGCTCCATATTTTCTTGTATAAAATGTGTTTCGCATTTTTCTCATCTACCGTAATGTTAAATTAGTTATTCCTTACTCGTTAAAATGAAAAAAAAAAGTATTAATGGAATATTTTGAAATTTTAAAATGTTATATTATATGAACAGATATATGAATCATAATACTGCAAATTTTCATAAAAATTAAGGTATCCGAACATGTTCAGAGTACTTTATAACAAAATAGCATACTAGAACACTATAAATGCTTTTTTAGGACTCAATACCAATAAATATTACTATTTAACTATCAATATTTAAAATAAATTACCTGAATTTTACAAAAATCACAATTATAAGTGAAATTTTAGCAATATTTTTGAAAAACTTCAAAGCAGTTACAGAAAAAAGTAATAAACATATATTAGTAAAAGTATTACTGAAACAAATTAGATGCATTTATCTAAAAAAAATGTACTAAAATTTTAATTTTTTATCAAAATTTGAAAATTTTAGACCTGATTGAGTAAACATTATAAGAAATGTCACATTCTTTATGAGACCATTATTTAAATAACTATCAATATAACTCAAAAAGTATTCATACAATAAGAAATATTTTAGTGCATTCTCTAGAAAATAACATAAATATCAGGTCCAAAAAGTTTTATAGAAATACATCCGTAATATTTTGTGTTATCCGACTCGCCATGAGAGATTTTGTGCAATTTAAATGCCTACTTCTGGTAGATCAAAAGTGGCCGCGGTAGCCAAGTAGTCTAGGCATCGGATCATGGCTAGCCTGTCATGAGTTCGATCCCAGTACCACTGAAGACCCGCCGTGTAGGGGCTCGATGCTCGTTAAATCTGTCGAGAGCTCAAACGTCCTCCCGTTGGTGTGGTAGTTAGAAGAGGGGGTGCCAGCTCAGGTGTCATCCGCGTCACTTGACCATGGTTCAAAATTACGTGGACCGTCCCCAAAAGCCCTCGTGTAGCTGAACATTGGAACGTTAATATTCACTCACTGGTAGATCAAAAACCCACTTCCGGTTTTTCTAACTTTATAAAATTGATTGTAAAACTTGGCCTCTAGGTAGAGTAGAAACAAAAAAAAAAATGTATGTTTCGTAAAGTCAAAAGATAGCTCTATTCAATAAAATAAAAAAACAAAAATATCGGTCTTGACTGAATTTGGTCATTTTCAACGTGTTCGGACACCTTAAGAGCATGTTTCTGTTTGAAAATGTGCTCCTCGTTTAGTTCAGTCTCGCACATTTGGCGAAGACAGCCTTAAAAGTTATTTATGTCGAATTGTTGTTCTTTCTAATCCCAGATGATATAGCTATGTTACACCACCTCCATGAAACCAAAGATCTCCTAGAAGTCCAAAAATATAAAATAGGGTCTTTTTAAAATTTCATGACTAGAGAAAACCAGACATTTAAGCATATGAGCGTGGGTGGCCTGAACTGTTTTGCCCCATTGACACTCAGTAAATAGGTAGGTCGAATTATGTTGGTGTTTGTGTCTCACTTCAGAGGCAGATGATAGTCATGGCCAGCATGGTATATAGGGAGTCCTGGTGCCATTTAAAACCAGTTATGTAGTAGGGCTTCGTCCAGTGGCGTAACGTACACCCCCGCAACCCCCGCGTTGCAGAAGGCCCAAGGACTCTAGGGGGCCCAAAGCCTGACTGATGCCAAGTATATATTTGGACATGGGCCCAAAAACCTGACTTTGCAGGGGACATGACCCTAATATCTCCGGAACGCCACTGGCTTCGTCACTTCGCTGGGCAACTATATCGAACCTTATAGGAAGTAACTTTATAGTGAGCAATTTTTATTGAACTTTAAGGTTTCTTTTGAGAGAATTTTTTTAAATGTATTAACTTTTTAAAATAAGATTATAAAATTGCTTTCCATAATAATAATATCCCGACTGACATGTACTAATGTAAATTTGCTCATATTGAATTTCTCGCTATGCCCTGTTCGAAATAGACTTGGTTGAAAGTTATTATTTATAATGAGATTGCTTTCACTCAGTTGTGTTTCATGAGCAGGAGCAAGATGAAATTATAGTTTTCTACTGTTTATTAAACATTAAAAACACATTTCGCGTACGAGGGATGTTGCGCAAACATAGTTGTGTAGTCGCGCTTGTAACATCGCCACTACAGTTGCATAGCGTTAGGCAGTTACATATTCGATTGGATCCGATGGAAAAACAGACATTTTTCCTATCCATATTCCTCAATGCCAATGGCCGCCAAACTCCGAGCCACGGACAGGTCTGAATCAAATGGTACCGGGATACTCAGGGAATATTAAATTATTTGCATTTCATTTGCTGTGGTGTTTTTCTCTCGGATTTGTGCGACTTTCCATGGGAAATAAATTTATATTCCATGTTAAATCACTTAATTTCCTTTTTAGCGCGTTTTTCACGTAGTGTAAAAGCGCTATTAGGACTCAAATTTCGTCTTCGTCCTCGTTCCGTATTTTGTCGTACCTTTTTCTCAGCCAATAATTAACCGATTTACCTCGGGTTTTCGGCATTTGGTCGCATTTGTGCCCTAGATGAGCCGAATAATATTTAAATTTAATAATTTAAAATTTTCTTTAAATTTTTTCTTCTTTTTTTTAAGCATAGTACTACTTTTTGTTAGTAAAAAGTTCATTAGTTGCATTATTGTAAAATGCAACATGTGAAAAACGCGCTAAAATTACTTGGCCATGCCAATGATTGATATCTTGTTTTTTGGTGTAACTGTATTTTATGCTGAAGGCATATTTAGATACCTTTAAGTAAAAATCATCAAATCAAAATATAATCTAAAATATAAACAATCAACGCCCCACCCTTAGAGGGCGGCGGTAAAATTATCATACTCTAACCGGTTCGCGGTAGTAAAAAGGTTGGAGGAGCTCTGCTCTAAGCGATTTAGTCTAAAAGTTTTTTAATCTAAATTATATTTGAAAATAATAAAATTTATTGTAAATCAAAATTTAAAAAATAGTAAAATTTATTGTCCAACTAGTGTGTATTTGGACACATAACATTTCTTGGTCCCAACTTTGGAGTATAATGCTGTTCCCTATTTTAAAACAAAAAACACTTTCGTATGCGTAGGGGTGTCTTAAATCCCTTAACCTATTGTAATGCAATTGTGGGTACTGGATATTAATAAATACACGCATAATAAAATTCATCTCTTTATACAACAGCCGAACCTTTTATAATCTTGCAATACAATGCATCTAAGATTACACCATGACTCTATTGCAGGCTTAGTCATTGCATTTGTCGGGTGTCTCCAAGCGCGAAGTGATGACAACGCGATGCAACAGCCCCCCTTTCCCAATCCCAAAAAGGGCATAGTTTCCGTCTGATATCCCCCCGCTGTCTTTTATCACTCAAAGTAATCTTGTATTTGCCCCCTCCACCCACTCCAAAGAGTCCCTACTTGACGAGTTTTTTCCCTTACCAGGGTTGTGGAGATATTAAACTCGCTGACTCAGCCCAACACTAAGACGGCGGAATAAATCGTCTTGAAAAATCAATGAGGATTTTTAAAAAACACTTCTGCAATGTCACTCTCGAAGATTTTTTTTCTCCTATTTTTTGGTTTAAAAAGGGAGAACTTATAGTATTAATCTTTGTGAGAAAATAAAATTAATTTTGCTTTGCTTTGCGCGTTCTTGAGAAGGGAAATTTCGAAGTTAAACGAATTATGGGTAATGACATCAAAAGTTATTGGGTTTGGTTTTGGAATACTTGGAGGAAATTAATTTTACTCACGCTTTTTGATTTCTCTAGTCTTTTTGCGTTAAGGTTTCTGATTTAATATCTTTTGAGTTTGATTTGAAGGATATTTGTTCTACTCGGCATTATTTGGTATTGGTTTTCTCCAAGGAATTTCTTTTCCTTGAATCAACGATCGTAATCTGTTTATGCAAGTAACATATTAAAGATTTTTCTAATTCTTGTAAGTTAACGTTTCTGAACAATGGGCTAAATTCATGAAGGTCACATGATAAATTAAATCACGTGTTCTACATTAAACTTGTACTTGTTTTTCTGGATATAAAGCTCAAATAAAATAGCAAATTTGATAACTGGGTAAAAATGTTCAAATATTATGACCCTTTAAAAAGTTTTTCAAAATAAAAAAAATTTATACGTGTACTTTTAAATCAAGCTAATTTTCTGTACCTACAGTAGAACGTCGTTTATCCGAACGTTTATTATGCGAAGCGTCAAATATCCGAACCAAAGTCCGGATACGTTTTCGAACAGTGCAATTCTCAACAGTTGTTTCGTGTGAGGCCAAAAGGGACTGGAAACCCCAAGGTCAGGGATATTTGGGAATTTCAGTTGTGTGATTTGGTAAACATCTGCGCTGAATATTAAGTCAGTTTGTTTCCAAGTGAAGGGGTGTAAACGTACTCTTTTGTTGAGTTTTGTTGATATAGAAACCTGAAGGGCATGCGATGCAGAAGACTGTGAATTTCAAATGCTAAATAATGACGAGATAGTGACTTCCGTGCAAGAAGAATCCGACTCTGTTGACGATTAAACGGATGAAGACTAGGACAACAACAACGATAGTAGCATGAGTCCATCAAATGCTGACGCTTTTTTTGCGTTAGATAGCTATGGAGGGGTACGAACTACAATCGGAGTGCTGTCATACTCAACTACTGCTGCTGAAGAGAATCAGAGACCTTGCAGTGAAAAAACGAAGGTGTACAATAGTACAGCGAAAAATAAGTGATATTTTCCACAATCGAGGTAAAATTGCGACATTTTGCACCTATTTTGCTTTTTCTTCCAGCACGTTTCCCGCACGTGATGATTTTCAATATTTGTAGTGTCCAGTATCACATGCCGCATGGATCGCATTCGGTTTTCGGTTAACCGAACAATCGCGTATCCGAACGGTGTCCGGTCCCAATTCATTCGGATAAACGACGTTCTACTGTATATGCTTTATTATTTCGTTGACAAATATGAAATTTTTTGAAAAAGCTACCTCAAAAAGCAACAGTTGGCTACCGTGAAGAGCATGAACTGATGAGCTAGAAACATGTGATTGCAATGGGCTAAATTCATGCGACATCATAGTCACATGATAATGATAAACACGTGTTTCTAACCAATCTGTTCAAAAACTCATTTGGCATCATAGTCACACGATAAAAGCAGTCACGTGTTTCCAGCTAATTCCCATTTCCAGATTTGGCGACTAAAAGGGTGTTAAAACCCTAAAGCGAAACGCTCATGGTTAATAGAAATACAACAAACAAAAAAGTGTTCTTTATGCGAAAAAGGAGAGGATGCGTCAGCTTTTTTAGTTCGATTTACTGCATAGGTTCCCAACCTTTTTTGAACTGACGCCCCCTTTTCTAGTGAATATTTCGATACCGCCCCTTCCCACTCTAGAGAAATAAAAGTGTACGTAATACATGGTGAAAACAACAGTTAAATTTTTTAAAAATATTCTATTACTAATAGAATATATTTTTTAATTTAATTTTTTCTTAAGCTTCAATTTTTTTTACTTTTGAATCTGAAATAGCTATTGCCACAAATATATTTAAATGTGTAATATTATATTGTGTAATATTATATAGTTTAGTCATAGATACGATATTTTTGGAATTAAAACGTTACTGAATTTCTTCTTCATTTAAAAAAAGGGAATAAAAGTTATAACTTACTTGTTATAAAGACAGTCAGGGCTTTTGATAATACGAAGTAATTCATAATAAACTATTGCTTTAAAAATAAATATAAATTGACAGTTTCAGCCTTTAAAGAATCACATGCTAATTCCTGGTTAACGTATTTAATTGTGTTTCTTCGATAATATACGAAATAAAATGCAGTAGACTAAATATTTTTCCTACTACTCACAAAGACAACACATGCACTACAGAAATTAAAATGCACTATATCATTCAATTTAATGTTGGTCTGAATGTAATGTAATCTGTAAGTTTTTCATCCACTTCTCGAACTATCAAAATATGTGAATTTTCGTGCATGTGATATAGAAATGATTTAAATACATACAATCAACATAAGGTAAACAGTATTAAAGTTCACTTTTGTTAGTACATAATCAGCGTGTTTTTTTGTCTTTTTTTAGACTACATTTGGTTAATCTGCCCAAGCTTCTCCGTGCTATCTTAACGCCCCTAATTCTCTCTAGGTCTTTCACTGCCCCTTTGAAATCCTCAAACGCCCACAAGGGGCGTTATTGTCCACGTTGAGAGTCTATAATTTACTGTAAAAGCGTGTTTTTTTAATTTTCAAACTATCATTTTTATTTATATAAAAAATTGTATATCTAGAAATTATGAATTATTGTATGAATAATGAAAAAATGGGTTGATGGGAGATGGAACGAGTCGTAAGTCAATGATTACCAGTCCATTATTTCCACAATAACTTTCGTGAAAAGCATCGAGAGTGGATAATAAACTCCTAAAAATGAATTGCCTGTCCGTGTTAAGTTTGTCTTTATTTCCGTTTCACTACATCATATAAATTTGATTACTATCCATCAGATAAAACTAAGTCTTTCCAGATACGATACATGGTTTTGGACATTGCAAACAGATAATGTCTCTTCCTGAAACAACGCAACTAACCCCAGGGTAGCTCCAGATACCATTTTCTCTTTCGTTTACGACGAAGAAAATTTACTTGTTTCTTACGAGTATCTTGCTTACATGTGAAGTTACCCAACATTCAATTACCTCATCATCAACATTAGTATGTCCCTCCCAACCTCTGTCTCCCCGTGGGTTCCTAATGGATTTTTGCCCTTCCCCCAACATCAGTAATGGAAACCTTCGACAAATACTGCAAAGGTTTGTTAAATTGCTTTAACGCTGTGGGGAAAAGGAGGCATCTTGCTTCGAGGGGATGCTGTAAGTGGGTATCGGCTAATATTCTTTTCTGATAAGTATCTGCAAGAATATATGATGCGGGAGTATTCCAGTAAATTTAATACTTGTAAATCACTAGTGGTGTGGTGTTTCTCAATGTTTGGGAAATTTCTTATTGCCATTTTCATTGATCTAGAATAATTTAAGGAAGCGCGATAGCTGATTATAAACGTTTTCTATATGTTTTGTGTTGATTTTGTCTTAAGGTTATTATGTTTCGTATTTATTAAAGAGATAATTTATATATACATATACAGGGTTATCAGGAATGAATGACCCGATTACAAAATTTAATTAATCCCCAGATGAGTAAGCAGAAAATGATAATTAATGTCATTGTGTGTGTGTGTGGTAAAGATAAAATATGAAATTTTGTGTTTGTAACATTGTTTTTGTCCAATAGGTGGAAGCAATGTTGTAATCGAGATGTTTTTGAAATTATGAGCAGAAGTGGAAATGACGTCGCAGCGGGAGAAGGCATTTTGTGTGCTCTCGTTTGCAAAAACATCTTGATTACGACATTGCTTCCACGTATTGGACAAAAACAATGTTACAAACATAAAATTTCATATTTATCTTTACAATGACAGATTAATTATCATTTTCTGTTTATTCATCTAGGAATTATTAAATTTTGTAATCGGGCCATTCATTCCTGAAAACCCTGTATATATCGATTTTAACTCTATACTAGTAAGTAGTCTAATAAATTGTATCGTTATATATTAATAGTATTGTATGTATTTTATTTAGTAATAACTACATTTCTTTTATTTTTCTTCCTTTCCCTATTTCCGAATGTATAGGCGAATTACTGGTGAAGGTTGACTAGTCACAAAACTTTGTTTAAACCTGCAATCTTGGTTCCTAAAGCCAAAGTTTGCTATTGTACTACTGTGGCTAATATTTCTTACTGTATAGACTGGATGTACTTAGGTCTGTAACTATTTGTATACATTATTATTATGGATTATATATTTCAACGACTCAGTAACGACAACTATGGATTGAAGGTACGAGGTTTCCTTTATAGGGAGAACACTGGTACAACGTATTACAATGCTTTTTAACAGGCAAAAATCCTCACTTAGGGGGACGACGATATTTAAATAGGGAAAGTCAGAAGAGATGGCAAACAGACAAATTCCCCAAAAGTCATGATTTATGGGGTTTTCCAGGACTCTACTAGGTTCTGTGCCTCTAAACATAGGCGGTATTAAGTCTAAGGGAAGGTTTAGTGCCCTGAGGGGAAAGGATGACGAAATGTTGCATTCATTTTGCATCATGCAAGTTTTATTTTGAAGGTTACGAATATAAATATCTATTATATATATATATATATATCAAGACTTATATATACAAAATAATATACTCGTATATTATCAAGATAATATATAATCAAGACTTACAAAATCAACTCTAAGATTGTCTATTTCAAATTTCACAAGCCTGACAGTAAGGCTAAAGCAGAACTTAATTTTAGAGACAACTAATAAAAAATACGATATTACATTATATACATATTTTTTATTAGTCGTCTCTAAAATTAAGTTCTGCTTTAGCCTTACTGTCAGGCTTGTGAAATTTGAAATAGACAATCTTAGAGTTGATTTTGTAAGTCTTGATTTCTTTGATTTGATTTTAATTTACATTGCACTGGGGGGGGGGCAACACGAGGGTTATTGGTGACGGTTCTCGTAATTTTTGAACCATTGTCAAGGGAAGACTACACCTAAGCTGACACTTCACCGAGTCCTGGTTCCCTTAAAGATCTTCAGTAGAAAATAGTGGGAGCTGCATGTTATAGTATTAAATGGAACCGAGATCTGAAACTCCTAATGGGGCATGGCCCCCTTAGGGACTTACCTTCTTTAGATTAGTGTTGGATTTACGACCCCAAGGTGCTGAGTAATCAGTCTTTCTCCCATGAGGTTTTGCTGTCCCTGGTGACACTGCGTCGTAGAATGCCCAAACGATTTTTCTTTGTTTTACCTTTCTCCTTGTTATTTAATCACCTCTTCCTTTTCTTTTCATTTTCTACTTGCAGATTTTAATCCAAATCACAGATAAAAGGAATTATCACAATTTATTGAGTGCCGTAGTCAAAGTATGGTCAGATAAGGTCCTTGCACCTTATGACATCTTGGTTAAAGTAATGGCATTTGCTGAAACAAAAACACTTGTAGTTTTTGTTCTAGTAAACGGAAAATGATAAACTTCGTATTTTTATAAAGCTAATAAGATGGCCCATAAAATAAAATCATTAAAAAAAAATTTGTCAATTTTTGGCAAAATTCACAATTTTAGGGTAGTCGGATACTTTAAGCGTTTTCACGTAAAACGAATTTTATTGTTTACTATAAATTTTATCTAAATTTATGGAATTCTGACTACAGATCGCACGAGGGCAGATGGGGATCTCTTATATTCGAGTGTGAAAATTACAGCACGAATTATCTCGTTTGTGCTTATTAAGCGCGATCGAATTTACAAAATAATGCACGAAAAGGGGTTATTGAATTGTAGCTTTCGTTTTGCGTTTTCAGGTCCCGTCAAGGAAGTTTTATTTCTGACATTTCTTGCATAAATCACATTCTAAATTTACCAACCATTTCTCTCTCTCAATGAATACTTGAGCTCTTTTGGAGTGGTGGAAGACGTATATTTTATAGGTGCTTTCATCACGAAGTTAATTGCATGTGCTCTGAGAATACAAAATCTATTTATGGTCCAGGTGTAGTAAGTCTCAAGGGGAAAAACAACTGGGAATACTAGAAAATTAATTACCTTCGGTAAAGTTAAGATGAAAATTCATTCCGCAACAATATTTATGTTCCTTTTATGAATATATTATCTTCATCAAGATGCAAAATCATTGCTCCCTGGAGGATAACGTAATTTCACTCGGCGCAATAAATCTCTTGAGCTGTTTCTTTAGAAATGCTATCCTCGCTTTAAATTTCCATTAGGAATTTAATTCTGTTTTAAATATTGGGAGCTTTTATTTGAATTGTATTCCGGATTTCAAACTATCTTTTGTGAAATTTCGTTCCCTTAGAGTTATTAATATTCTTTGAATAAGTTTAATGTTAAATCACTCCTAGCTGAAGGGTTCCCATTGTTTAAGTACGGTTACAAATTTTGGGATCTTTAATCTTATTAACATTATGCATCTGTATTAATTTAAAACGTTACTACAATAATTAATAAGAATATGATTCTGAGTGCTATGTTATGTATGAAAGAATTCGAGTTCGAAAATTACGTTTAAATTAACGAATAAAAATAATCGGAACTCGATTTTTGAAATTTTATGGTGGTGTTAATTTATGTCATAATCAGGCGAAATCAGAGATTGACGCTTAAAATTTACAATTGACTTCATTATTTAGGTATTGGCGACATTTTAATGGTTGTGTATTTTCATGCCACTGCAAAATGGGTCTTAAATTAAATGACGTCATAGTCACAAGACTGAGATCCCGTGTTTCCAACCAATCAGTTCATGTGCTTCGTTGTTGCCTACTTTTTTTCAGAAACTCTTTAAGAAAAAACGTATTTGTCAGCAATAAAAACGCACATAAGTAAATAAAATGCACTTGATTTGAAAGTACACGTGTAAGTGTACATATTTTTTTTTAATTTTAGAAACCTTTTGAGAAATCTGAATGCTAATATATCTTTATCCAATTATCAAATTTGAAATTTATCAAAATTTTACAACTAAGACGAGTACAAATCTAATTTTAGTTTTGATTTCAATGGAAGAACATAAGACTACATTTATTTTAAGACCGTCATAAAATGTGCCATTTAAAAGAAAATTTCACAAAATTTTTTCTACAGCATCATAAACGGCAAAATTTCAGTAAAAAAAGGTACAATTCATTACTTCTATTACTTATATGCAATCGACTCTCAATAATTCGAAGTTGAAGGGACCAATGAAAAACTTCGAATTATCAAGAGAGTAAGAACAAATTCCCGAATTTTTTTCCCCTAACACATTTAAATTTTAAACTACGTGTAATAAAACAACACTTGTACATATGTATAAAATTACTTTAAAATATTTTTAAAAGTACATATTATACTGTATAAATATTATACAGAAGTTAAAAGTTATGTATTAAAAATAAAATTCTCGATCACGCCGCACCAAATCTTCCATTCCTCATTGGTAATAAAATCATTTCGCAACCGGTTCCCTCGGACACTGTCCCAACACTATTAGTTTTTCAAGACAGGGTCCAGTCCGGTCCATGCCCTATTTGGTGCCACATTCTATAAGTCACACAGATGAGTCATATATCGTTATGTTAGTCCAACGCAAAAAACACAAATCTTCGCCTGAGGAACCGGGAAACACTAAGAAGGGGTAACAGACAGATGGTCATCAGAGACTACGTTACAGGGGAGACATGCAGAGACAATAAAACACAAAACGTGCAAGCTCCAACCTGTTTGCTACAGGACTGTACACGAGAGTTTTATAAGATAACTTCGAATTATTGCGTTTTGTAGTGTGGTCAGCCACAGATTTTACTTCGAAATATTGAGTGTAGCACAACGTATTGTTTTAGTTCGAACTATCGATAGTTTTTCTAGGGCTGAGTACATACTTCGAATTAGCGAGAGGTTCGTGTTATCAAAAGTTTGAATTTCCGAGAGTCAACTGTATTTATTTAAATTCTTTTGTGGCTATAACGTTTCGAACTGTATTCAAGCGGCCGCCTCAGCCGCCAAGTGGTCATGATCGGGAGCATACGGCTGACGTTGTTAGTGTCGATTGGTAGTTTTGAGCCCTGCTGGCTGAGTGGCGTGGTTGGTTTGTCACTTGCCTTCTACACCCAAGGTTGTGGGTTCGACCCCGGCCCAAGTAGGTGGATTTCATGATGCAGAAAATCGACAGTGGCCATGTCGTATGATTATACGGCTTGTAGATGATCCCTAAGGTGTCTGTTTGACTTGGATGCTCTCGGCAAAATTAAATCCTAGTATATTTTCACATCGTCAAGAGCTCAGGTGTCTTCCTCTGTGGAGGAAACTGGGCGTCAAAATTGCTTGCTGTAATTGGTATCGCCTATATGGCGTAGCGCTAAAAAGTTATACCAGCTCCTGGGGAATGGACTGGGTCTGCAAAGGTTTAAAATACCAATATATATGCGCAGCCCCATTAGGAAAAAAAAGTTTTGAGTCCTGATGCATTCGCGTAGAAAGGTTGATGAGTATTAAATTTTTCAAAATTCTAAGTCCTTACTTTGATTCGGGGTTCCAGTTCAGGTGTCGTCTTTGTCACTTGACCGTAGCTTAAGATTCCGATTCATCTGAATAAACCTTGTATTGCTATTGAAGGCGTCGCTTACAATTAATCTGTCAATCAAAGCAACAACATTCAAGAACTTGGTCGAAATTATATTTGTTTCACAAGTGAACGAAAAAGACGCAATAATAAACATTTTTTTTTTTATAATTAAGTGTTTAAATGTTATATACTCGCCAGTTGTAAGCTAAGAATAAAATTTTAATTTATTAAAAGTGTTTAATTAAGTATACACGATGATAAAAATGCACGTAACTTACTTTTTTTTGGTTAAAATTTTAACGGTCACGAACCACTCCAGTGTTAATGGATTTAGTATTTTAAAATGACTGTCTCTCCTGCGAGTAAAATAAGTCATGTGCGAAAAGAGAAAAATGCGTTCTTTTTAAAAGAATCTCTTGTGTTTAAGTACCACAAAAATGCAGCACTTGAATGTGGCTTATTTTAGACAACTTTTCCTGTCACCGAATTAGCTACGTAAAGCACCTCGTTCATTTTAGGGGTGTAAAGGTGAAGGGGAATGTGTCTTCTTGCAAAGAATGCTGCAACATTTCTAAAACACGAAATTTTTTTTATGCAACGTATTAGTTAAGTTTTGTAGCATTTATTTGTGCATTTTGTTTGCATGCTCCGATGCAGCACTACTGCTATTACACTTACTTACAAATAAATGTAAATGTAAGACATAGCATCTTTTTATACACGCCTGCTATTTCGTGATGCTTTGTAACTGTATATTGTTTAAGTATTTGATATCCAAATCCTGTATATCATTAAACTTTCGGTTGTATTGAAAAACAACCCTCACCTCGTTATAAAAAGGATAAGATTCTGAAATGGAATTATAATTATCTTTTACTTTTTTTATAATCCTCGAATATTGTGGAGCGAATGGCTTAATTTATCAATGGGTTCCATAAAAGTTTCGCGTGAAACTTCTGAGGATTTTGCCTTATTTAGGCAATTACAAACTGAGGTATTCGAATGACCTCATGCCTTACCCATCTGGAGTTCATTGTCCTTGTTATATTAGGACGCGTCCCCAGGATACCCTAGCGATCTCTTCTTATTTATGACTCTCTCCCTTGCCAATCAATATTTACATTTCTCCTCGTTCTTCACCTTATATTTATATCATATATATTTGTTAACTTTTTTTTTTATTGTATTGGGGATAAAGCCGTGTAGGTCATTTCTCTGAAAAGTTGAAACATGACTCATTAAAATTGATGCTGACCAGGGAAAGCACAAACAGTTAGATGTTTAAAAATTCATAATCTCTTCATTCAAACGCAGATGGCAATCAGGAATTTCTTTCACGCCGATTCAGAACATGTGACATGGCCGCGGTAACCTAGGGGTCAAGGTATTGAACTGGTAGCTGGCGTGTCATGAATTCAAATCTAGTACCGCTGAAGACACACTGTGCAGAGGAGAACGATGCACGTTAAATATGCTGAAGCTCAAACGTCCATCCATTGATGTGGTGTGGAAGTTAACAAAGGGGGTTTCCAGCTCAGGCGTCGCCCTCATCACTTGACCAGGGTTCAAAATTATGAGATCCGTCGCCACAAAAGCCCTCTTGTTTAGCTTAATAGTACGACGTTAATATTCACTCACTCATCTATGTGTATGTAACCTTGTTTATATTCATATCCGGTTAAAATTGAAAAAATTGTAAACATTATTTTCTAGATGTTCTTGGTTACTGCCCTTGTGCCTAATAAATAACGAATAGTAGCTATGATTATTCCTATGACAAGTAGAGCTCAAGCTGAAAGTTCCACCGTGGAATGATGTGCAAGTTAAAGTAGCATCACCTTGGGTAGGGTGTCATAGCTTGACCATTCTACAAACTTTCATGGTCATTAGCGAATATCGTGGTCAGTTGCTAAGGCGGCTTGAATCTAATATGGGTCAATTTAAGTATTTGCCACGGATTTAAATACAGAATATTATGGTAAATTATTAAACAGAAATATGGTGCATATCAAATTAAACAAATTGAATTGTTTTATTGCGTAATATTAAACTTAAATAATTTTTTTTTAAAAATGAAATATTTCTTTTGTCATTTTTAAATCGATAATTTAAAACAAATCGAATTTGTAAAAAAAATTTTCATTGTATAAAATTCGTAATAAAAATAACTGCACATGGAAAATCTACCCGCACAACTTTCACACATAAAAGAACTTATATAGGAATAAATATTCCTAAACGCGCGAAGAAAACATTTCGGGGATATTGTTGTCACGTTGCATATCATTATCGGTGCAGGGGGGTATTTCCTTCGAGATAAATTACTGCAGATGTCGATTTTGTGTTGGCTCCCGCTTGGCATAAAGTGATCTTATTGCCTGGCATCAGAATAAAGAAAATATATATATCGATATCTCAATCCAATCGGGGGGAATTTATTTTTAAAATTATTTTTTGGGGGAAAGGGGGAGAATATGGTTCAACAAATTCCCATTCCAAAAAGAATTTTTATAAAGCTCGTAATTCTACATGACGTTTTGCAAACGTGCTTGAAGATTGAGGATATCCTCGGGAATTCCCCTGCACATTTTTTTTTCTATCTTGTTGCCAAGTTGTTCTAAAACTCTACAAATAAAAATAAAGTTGCTCTCCCCGCACCTCCCACTTGAAATCGAAATCCTTTTCTGAACATTTCGTTGCCGGAAATGTTCCCTTCCAGTGTTTTCTTAAGCAAATGGGGTTGAGGAGGGTAGGGTTTTATAGGCAGACGATTTCTTGGATCAAGGCGGAAATGGGAGAGCAATGTGATCGTCTGCTGTTTTGGTGCGGGGAGGGGATGGAAATTCATAAAGCCCCCTCAGACAATATCCGTTTTCTAAAAGAAGAATCGTCATAACGAGCCTCCATTCCATGCCAAGAATTAGTTTGGAATGCAATTTCATTTTTGTATAAAAATGTGATGCCATGCTCTTTTGTGCATTGAAGTGTTTTGAGATGTGGTACGTGTTTTATCAGCCTAAAGTGCTTGTTATCGTCATTCAACAACAGTTATTGATCTTCGCAGAATATAAATGGGTTTAAATCGAACGGCACGTGCTTCTTTAGAAACAAACGATTCTTGTTTTGTATTTTTATGTATTGACATAATCGGGGGTACGGAATGCCAACACATAATTGATTTAGATCTGTTCAACAAAAGATTTTTCATCCGATTTCTGATTGACTTGGAAAAATCAATTTAATAACTATTCTAAATAAGGAATTGAAGGATATAAAGACACATTCAGTTATAATGAATATCACTCAGCAAAAAGTGGAGAACATGATTGTATTTTCCTGATAGATTGGGATGTATTTAACTGTGCTTTGGATTTATTTTCGATCTTTTAAGCCTTTTTCATCCAATTTCAAGATCAGCAGTTGTCATGGTATTTGCAAATGGTTTTTTTCTCCAGCTAGTGTCCGCCTTTGTTTTGGTTGAGTAATGAACTCCAGTTCTGTTGCCACTAAAGACCCATTGTGTTGAGGTACTAGTGCGGTAGCCTAGTGGTCAAGGTATCGGATCGTGGCTGGCATGTCATGAGTTCGAGCCCAGTACCACTAAAGACCCGCCGTATAGGGGAGCGGTGCTCGTTAAATCTTTCGAGAGCTCAGACGTCCTCTAGTTGGTGTGGTAGTTAGGAGGTGGGGGGGGGGATGCCAGCTCAGGTGTTGTCACTTGAACATGGTTCAAAATTACGAGGCCCTGGTGTATCTGAGCAGTGGGACGTAAATATTCACACACTCACTTCTCGTTGGTATGATGTGGAAGTTAGGAGAGGGAGAGTTCAGGTGTCGTCCTCATCAACTGATCATGGTTCAAAATTACGAGGTCCATTGCCAAAAGCCCTCGTGTAGCTGGATAGTGTGATTTGATATTCCCTCACTCACTCTGCCGAAGTCCAAAGTCCTCACGTTAGTGAAGTGTAGATAATGGGATAGCGGTTCGTTTTCGTCCTCCTCACTTTATTGGGGTCCAAATTATGAAATCCATCTCCAATAGCCCTCATTCTGCTTTTACGTGTGTTGTTAATAAACAAAGAATCAGAGTGGAGTGAGAGATTTTATTATTTGATCTGTAAATTGATCTTTTATTATGAATAAATTATATTTCAATGGTTTGGAAAATGTTCTTTTTTTTGGAATAGTTTATATCCTCGTTCATCTTTGAGTGAATGAAAAAAATTGAATTATCGACTGGAAAAATGAAAGAAAAAATGTTTTTAAGGGGGTCTAGTTTTAAACAAGTCAACTTTGAAAATGTTTTGTTAAACATTCTTTATTTTATTAAGATGACGTGAAAATGATACAGAATATAAAATTAATACATTCATATTTAAAATGCGTTCTTTTTTTTTTAAACCTAGTAATGTTTTGTTCTACTTTGCTCTGTATTTCTTGAACTAATCACAATAACGACGAACAATTTTATGAAAATTCACCACAAGCTAAATTCGATACAACCGCAAACCACATCTGACGCACGATTTTTAAGAAAAAAAAGGCTATGTACGGGCGTATGCAAAGGGGAGAATTTGAGCACGTTGCTCTGAGGAGGAACAGAAATATCCTACTATTTTAGAAAAAAATATCCCTAATATTAACACGCTTTTATTAGCTTCACCTGTATGTAACGGAATTTTTGAACTCTATTTTTACCAAGTTTAGAAGGTCAGATTAAATCGAAATTTTGTACACTTGTCAAGGACCAATGACAATACACTAATTTCATAATTTTGTTCCATTGTCCTGATCAGGATCATCAGGTTTAACGATTTCCCATTTCCAGATTTGGCAACTAATTCCAGAATTGGTGACTTATTCCAGATTTGGTGACTGAAAGATCAAGTTACAACCCTAAAGCGAAAATGCTCATGGTTAATACAAATAGTGACCTTTTCAGTGAAAAATATCATTGAATTTTCTCTTTCTTCTGCATAAAATATTTCACTCTTCCCGATTTCCTTGATTTGGCTTATCCTACATTTTGCAAATCAGGCCGTATCGATGCACTGATAGGATGCCAATGGGTATTACAGATTCTAAAATAATGACGCATTTAAAAGGGGGTCTCAGGGGTGTTAATTTGTCTCGGGGGGGGGGGAATATAAACAATTTTC
This sequence comes from Trichonephila clavata, assembly GCA_019973975.1. Lineage (NCBI taxonomy): Eukaryota > Metazoa > Arthropoda > Arachnida > Araneae > Nephilidae > Trichonephila > Trichonephila clavata. The sequence goes on from BMAO01024556.1 coordinate 85,403, forward strand.
AAACAGGTATATTTCTTTTAAATTTAAATTAAATAATGCGAATGTTTTACATGTTATTTACTAAAAATTATGGTTTCAAGAAAGTACAAAATGTTTAAAATATAATCATAATTTTAAAAGTTATAAGCATATGCAAATAAGAAATATTTTTGTAATAAATATTAAGTAATTTTTGCGTCGCGCACGCTATTTTCTAAAATAATAGCCTTTGATGCATAAAAACTTTATAGAATTGTACAATGTATCATACTCTTTAAACCCTATTAAATTAAGAATGATATATCTTTTGTATTTCAAAATATTTGAAAAATATTGAAATTTTTAAAAACAATTTTGAAAATATAATTTTTATTGGTTTAAAAAATACAATTTATTATTCTATTTATTTAAAATTACTACGGTGTAATAAGGGTACATTTATCTTTATAAATCAACTTATTGCTAGTAATAAAAGCTACTATTTTTGAAAATAGCATGCGCAACGTAAAACTTAATTAATATTTCTTATGGAAATATTTCTTATTTTCATATGCTTATAATTTTTAAGATTATGATTATATTTTAAACATTTTACACTTTTCTGAAACCCCCATTCCTTTATAAATAATGTGTAAAAGATTTGAAATATTTGATTCTAATTTCAAAGAGTTATATGTATTTGAATATTTATATTTTCAGCTCTCTAGAAAACGTGGATACCCCATAGACACCTTAAGATCCACTTATCAATAAATAAATGGTAGTTTAAAGAACTAAAAAAAAAACATGCTTTTATTGTAGATCGAACAAAAAATTAAAAATAAATAATAGTTTAAAAAATCTAAAGAACACGCTTTTCTAGTTAAAGTTTTCTAGTTTTTTTAAATTTTATAAAATTGTTATTTGCTTTTACAAAATCAGGACAGAGCTACAAGTCTAGACTATGTTAAACTGTTATGATCCTTAGGATCATGGAATTTTAAACCGTTGAATTTTAATGCTCACCGTGGTTGTTCTTACTAGGAAAGATTCCATCGTCCAAAAACATTTCGATTCTTTCCAATTCCATTACTACCATTTTGAACATCAATGGCACGGAAGCTTGGATACTTTTTTGTGAAGAGAACGTCCTAATCCTCCTATGTATGTTCTCGATTTGATAGCATCTTAAAGTTCCTGCAGAATGTGAACGCTACAGAATGTGAATCGTATAAGGGTACGTCCATGTGCGTGTTAGATGTCAACCGTTACTCCCGCATGCTTTATCTTCCTCATAACATATCTCAAGTTAATCCTTAAAGATCTAGGTTTACTTCTTTCACCATGGTGAGCTCAGAGTTTGCGAATTCCCATCTATTCAATTGGTGTGCTTCTATCAGACTAAACTGCTTCCGAGAGTATACTTTTTGCTGCTTGTGTCCTTTCTTCTTTGATGAAGAGATTAAATGCTTACTAGATGGACGCTTAATCGGAAGGAAATCTTGTAGCTAAGGAAAGGACTTAATGTTATTTTGTTTGGCAAAGATTAAGGGGAAAAAAGACTTTGGAGGAGAAAATAACATGAAAGAATAATTACACTGTTAAATCTGGAAGAATGTACCTTAAATATCTCCTTACAGAGCTCAAGTCTTACGGTACGGTAAATATTTTATTGTAAACTTCAAGGAAATTCTGTTCAAACTTATTTCTAATCCTTTGGAACGTACTAGCCTTACGTTGTAGTCTGTTTTTTCAATTCTTACTACTAGTTCACTCTCTCTCTCTCTTTAATATAATATAATTCTGTTCAAATTTTCAATTGTCAATAAAATACTTTTTATTCATCCACTCAAGTTCAAATATATTTTTTAAAACTTGTAGTGGATGGCACTTGATGTTAATAAAGTTTTTTCAAATATTAATTCCTTAATTAAATTAAAAATGGATAAGTAATAACAAACAAAAATAATAGTCCAATAGCATATATAGAAAGGGAAAATCGCTCGTTGTGTCCCTGTAACGCAATGAATAGCGTGATGGACTTCTAATCCAAAGGTCGTGGGTTCGAATTCCACCTGGGATGGCCTGATTTCTGAGAATGTGATTTCTTTTTTACTGTACTATTTTATTAGAACAGTAAAATTTTATTTTGAATAAACAGTAACAAACAAAACAAAATAGTCCAACACCATATATAGAAAGAAAAATGGGAAAATTGTAAGGATAATAGCTTTCTATTTTGTCACTTAATATTGTGATTTTGTCATGTATATACATATTTGTATTAATTGTAACTATTTAATGAAAAGTAACTAAAATATAAAAAAAATTGTTGACCTAAATAGGAATTGACTTAATTTTTTCATATTACTTGTTGATATTGTTTATTGGCTGAAAATTATTCTCTTTAATATTATTACAATCAGTTTGGCTTTAATAATATATATATATATATATATATTCTAATTTATCCGATTTATTTTATTCCGGTCATTAAGTTTTGTAATCTGGGGTCTATTATTGACTGTTTTAATAATATTCATGTTGAAGTTAAAAAGCGAATGCTGTCAACAAATAGATGTTTATGCGGTCTTCGAACCTTCTTTAGTTTATCATATAGAGACACAAAATTACTTTATACAAAACTTTATGCGACCAGTCCTGACCTATCCATCTGAGACTTGGACTCACTCATAGAAGGTTGCCAATATTGCTGTCTTTGTGAGAAAGATCCAGAGAACCATTTTTGGTGGAATTAAGGAGGGTGATTTTTTTAGGACAAATGCTGAAATTTACAAAATTTACAAGGACATTGATGTAATTAAATGCATAAAATTAAGTATATATTTGCCGCTTGGCGTACTACAAGCCCATTTTCAAAAATAAACCTATGAGAACTAGAGGTCGACTAAGACTTCGATGGATGGGCTCGATTAACTCTCATTTCATGACCATAAGAGTTTGAAACTGGCAGGAACAGGCCTCGAGGAGAATTGCTTGGAAAAATGTTCCGAAGAAGGCCGAGGCCCACAGGGGCTGTTGAGACAACGAGGATAATGATTTATTTTATTTACCGATATATAATTGCCTGTTATAAGTTACGTAGCTATAGTTGGCGTCTTTGACAATTATTCTAAATACAAGAATTTTTCCAAGTTTTGTGTGTATTATAAAAATGGTCTGAAATCGTATTCAGTTGATTTTTCCAAAAGTTACGATTGTTATGTGTAATAAATTGATTAATGATTAAAATCATTAAAAAAATGAAATACTAATGCGTTGGGGAAAAGGGAAAAAAAATATTAATAATAATTTATTAAAAATAATTTAAATCTTAGCTTTTTTAAAATCTTCATATACTTTTATCCTAATATTAGTCAAAAACAAAATTTGAGTACTTAATAATAGACAATACTATACACTAAAATTCTATTTTCCGCAAAACTTTTTAAAACAAGTTTTTTTTTTTTTTAAAAAAAAGTTACTTTAATTGTTTTTTGAAGTCTAACGAAATTCGGTATACATTGCTTCAAAAATTCTTTATATTATCTTAAATCAGGAGTTTTAGAAGTATATGTAATTGGTAAACATTTGTGATTTTAAAATATTTTTAGCTAACACTCCAATGTCAATTATATTTGCAACATATTTGAAGAATATTCAGAGTATGTGATAAAACTCCCATTTTACTGTCTTAATTAACACTCAGTTAGTTCTACATGTAATTACAAAGTAAGTTACTACTATAAGCAATTTTTTACTATACAATGTTTTGAAAATGCGTTAATTTATTTGGTATTTTGAACTTTAAAAAAAGTGTCTCTGTTCTGTTTTCTGAAATAATCTTTTAGAGCTGATGTTTATAAAGTTTTTAAGGGGGATTTTACAGTAAGTATAAAAATTGGCTATTTTTTGAAACATTCCAAAACAATGCTTTCAGCGTATTCGGAATACCGTAAACAGTTAAATTTTTGAAATAAAATTAATTTCATGTCAGAATAACTCGCAACAAACGCTATTCGTACAAAAGTGGTATGGAAATAGAATAAAAATTTTAGCATTTTAATTTTGGAGTTCCCTATAAGCAGTCTATTACATAATGTTAATCACCAATAACCCCAGATAGTTTGTCAGTCTCTTAACACTTTTGTTGTTGTTGCTTATGCCACCTAATCGATAGTAACATCAGATAAAGGTCCACGAAATTCATCACCGCTAAGGGCTAGAATTTTACGCCTGTCGTTAGCCTGCGCTTTGAGCCCCCTAAGAGGGTGACAGTGCGATTTTGCTCACGCAACACGATAGAGGGCGACAAATTTAACGACCCACAGATTTAACAAGCACGTTCTCCGATTTGTACTCGGCGGGCATTTGGTGGCATCGGGCATCGAACCCAGGCCTTCCGGTCTGGAGTCCGATGCTCTAACCACTAGGCTACCCTTAACACTAAAAAGTAGGATTAAAACATTACTTTTACTTTCATCAAATGGAATATTATATCGAATAGAAAAACATTTCATCATTAATATGGCAGTAAGGCAGTATTTTTTCATGCCCTTAAAATTTGGAATTATTGAATAAAGTTGCAGTCTTTCGTAATAAATTACATATTTATACTGCATCCAAATATATAGGATGAAAAAAGAAACATATTTTATACGAGAAAAAAAAAAGGATTGATTGAAACAGAAAATGATGAATGTTACATTTTATTCTAATATTCTTCACGCTTCTGTAAACTCATAGGATATAAATATTAAAACGTTTTTTGTTTTTTTTGCTTGGAAAATATATCTTTTGAACAGGTATTTATCTTAATCCTAAACGGAGACGGCTGTATAACATATTGTGAAAAGTATACGGCAAAAGATGGGGGAAATTATCCCCTCTCACTCTATTCCTGTGAGACTGAAAGGAGGATATGTTGCAATTGGAGCCACAGTTTTAATTTTGAGAATTCTCCGGCAGAAACAGAGAGGAAATGCTTCTTCACCTCTTGAGAATGGTCGAAAAATCTTCCTTCAATTTCCTCTAACTTCCCTAGAAACGGAAACTTGCCTTTGCTTGGTTTCTCCATTCGTTGCTTTTCCCTAAGGTCTCGGTGTAAGATACAGGTTTAAAGTATCTTAGATCGATTCTTTCAAGCTTTCCATTTCAACTTATTACGCAATAGACTTATAAATGTTTTGCTTAGAAATTTGAAGGATGTTCTACCGAAGAATTCTAGCGAAACAATATGGGCAATTTGCTGGCAAGAAATTTTGTCCCGGCCGCTTTTTGCTTTGTTTTGCGAGTTTACTTTTGGATTAAATTTTTAAAAGGTATTGGAGCACTTGCTGTCGTATTAGCTTTGTATCGTTAAAGGAATGATTACTATTTTCCTTTTTATATTCTATAATCAATTTCTTAAAATATTTTTGAAATAAAATATGATTCCTATTTTCTAAATTATCATTAATCCTCGGCTGAGCAATCCTGTTAACTCTTTTAGGCACTGAATTTTAGAAAATAAAAAAAAAACATGTTGCACAGAGAAGTTTTATTTCTTTTTAAATTACGCATAGTTTGTTTATTTTTACTGATAAAGAAATAAAGAAATAACATTGTGTCTACATAAAATGAAGTGAACTGATTAAACTGTTAATTTCTTTGTAGTCATTTGGTAACACTATATTGTTATTCCATATACTTTCTGCAGAACATCGTGTAACAATGTCTCATATATTTTCTCTCGTTAACAAGCAGTATTAAAGTTCATTTGTTATTTTATGATTAGTTGATCATCGTCTAAGTGTAAGCAAATATTTTTAACACGTATAATAGAAATTCAGTGTTTTCTATCAACCCAGATACTCCCCTCCCCCCCCCAAAAAAAACAAAGTAAAAATATAGAGTAATAATTCAATTAACTATTTTAATTATGTAGGGCTCAAATAGTCTCACCGTGCCCCCATGGGCCAAAAAATATCCCACCAATGCATAGTTACATATCAAAAAGGTGGAACACATGGTACCACACATACAATGGCTCAAAGGGTTAAATAGTGAACTATCTGATTGCAGAATGAATAATTAGGAAACTTTTCCAAACAGATTAAATGCACGAATTGCTTTATCCTAATAGTTAGTGGAATGTCATCTTTTATCTCCTCTTCGTCATGGGCAAAGCAGCAGGGAGATAAAGCTTGTGAGCTTTACGACCAGTGGGTATGAATCCTGATTCGTCCGAAAGATTTGTCTTGTGAAATAATAGGGCTTTCAGTACTTTAAATAGAACTGGGCCCCAAAGTTTTCCCAGATTTTGCGGATATGGACTCCTAAGGACAGCAGAAGGAGAGAGGTTGCAAGGTAGCAATAGACGGGAAAAAAATTACGTTTTTGAACTATCAAACTTACAAAATTTGGCAGCCTTTTTTTTAGTAGAGACCGCTTAGAACGTGCTTTGTGCAGATCTACTTTCATTGGGATTAATGGGGCATAAAAGATAAATTTTCTCTGATTTTAGAAACTCAAGTCTTGTCGTATTTAAATCAAGAAGCAAGGGCTATAAGAATGTTTTTGAATGCAATAGAATGGTTAACGTAGGACTTGAATATCAATAACTTAAAAATATATGTATAATAGTACAACATGAAATATCCAGTGTAGTGGGTGAGTATAACTGTTAGTTTACTTATAGAGTAATACCCCGACCTGCGCCTACCCCGACTTGCGTGAATCCCGAATTACGCGATTTTCAAATGTCGTCGATTCATCTTTTGTTTGATGAAAGAAAAAAAATCGTAAAATTGGTAATGTGATTGGAGAAGTTGTCGATTTTGCCAGGCAAATAAATTTAGACATGACATTCATGAACTGTTGGATTCCCGCAATCAAGAGCTGGCAATTGTGATGAGCTTATAGAAATGCATGAGCAACAGCAAGAAGCCATTGAAGAACTTGCGACTTTTGACAGAGTTCAATCACACACACACAAGATCGAATGACTTTTGGGACTTTGACAGAAGGCCTCAGTTTAATTGAAAAAGAGTTATGAATTTTAGAAAATTTAGACTCCAACGATGGGTGTAATTTTTTTAACAAAACAAGGAATATAAAAAAATTATTAGCGTGCTACGATGAAATTTTGCGGGAGAAAATAAAACCTGCATATCACTTTGTTAGATTTTATGAGGCTTTCTATAACAAAATTTCAGTTTGCGATTTTGTATTTGTGTCATCTAAGATTTTATTAAACATTTCCCTCCCTAAATTATTACTTTCTTTCTTCTCTGACCCCAATTAAAAATAATTTACATGTATTTCTATGCGAAATCATACCCCGACTAACGCGGATTCGACTTACGCGGTTATCATTTATTTCCACTGTACTTCGTACTCTGTGGCGATCGGTTGGAGACTTGACAGATTTTCTGAATTGAGGGGGGGGGAGGGAATTCACGTATTTACATTAAAATAGGTAATGTATATGCATAAAAACACTCCTTCGGAAATGCATTTTTCTCAGATATTTCAATATTTCTTTGTTGATTTGAAAACCCCACAAATGAACCTTTGTAATTCACATAAAATCAATTTCGTAAAGCGAAACTGGAGAAACCTTTTTGGGCTCTTTATAATACAATATATTGCACTTAACTTGGTGCACTGAAATAAGTTTGATAAGGGGAGAAAATTTTCCATTGGGAACTTACAGAACATTCGCAAAATTAGACAGAAGCCTCAAGGTTTCCGATATTCGATTGAGCAAAGTGATAGTGAAGGTTTCTCTGGGGGAATTATAAATCCTCACATTATATATTTTCCCTTCGATTTTCAAAAAATGTTTGCTTGTGTTAATGATTTTGTTTTCAATGAATTTTAAGATTTAAAAAAAATAGGAGGACAGGTTTTTAAGTATTGGAGTAAAAAAAAATGCAATACAAGAGAAATCTCCTGAAGCACAGTAGCTGAGTGGTAGAGTATCACACTTCCGCGCCGCAGGTCCGGGGTTCAAATCCCGGGATGGACGATCGACTCACAGCCTTTCATCCCTTCAGGGGTCGATAAATGAGTACCAAGCTTCCTTGGGAACTGAACTCTGGAGATTTCGCGTCAGACTGACCACCAGACCTTACTTACTTGCTCGGGAGAATCAAGCCCATTCAAGGGGTTTAGAGCTGTGAATCGACCCTCCGAGATGTAACTTTATTTAGGTAAACAAAAAAAGTATACAAAGGAGTCCCGAATGAGGGACCCTCCTCACAAAATTCTTGAGAAAAGGGGGAATAATACAGCTGAAAAACTTTACAATTTTATATAACATTGCAAATGCAAAAAAAACACACACACACACACACAACACGAACACAGACACTGTCTAACTAATGAGACATGAAAAAAGGAATAAGAGAAGTGGGGGAGCCATTCCTAAAAGAGAATTCGAGATTAGGGAGGGGAGGAAAATCCAATAAAAAGATAGCGGAGGTCCAAAAAAATTTTTTTTGTCATATTTTGGAAAGGGCAATAATGGCCGGAACATCTGCACATGCATCTCAGTGCCTAAGGTCACGAAAACTGAGATAGGCGCCGGAAACCTTGGCCCTCATGGGCTGTTGCGCCACTGAGTTCAGCTCAAAGAAATCTCATTTATATTATATTTCTTCCGAATGTATTGTATTGAAATTCATTCACTATTGAAAGTTTGTAGAAAAAAGAAATTACGTTGAATTAATACGGCGTTCAGGAATTCAAATTAACTGTTAAATAGAAAGCTTAAACATTTATTTCTTTTACCAAAATTGAAAAACCGTTACTATATTCCTTTCAATTCATTATTTATTCCATAAAAACTATTTTTATTAAAAAAAAATTAACATCACAAGCATTTGCATGAATTATCTGATTCAGTTTAATAATGGAATGAACATTTTCCATGTTTTAAATATTTGAAGAAACTACACAATAGTAGCATACGATATATATTTATCAATGCTATGCAAAATCTGATCTTTTTTACAAAAAGAGAAACGTGAATCTTTCATTTTTATACACTCTTTGGAATAGGAAGTGAGTGGTAAAAATACGTTTCAATATTTGTCAGAGAAAAAAAAGTATGGCTAATGAACCGTAAGGAAGACAAGACTGAACAAGAAGAAAAAAGAAATATTTAAGTCAACAGTGTGTGGTGGATATTGATTCTTTTATTCTCCTCGAGAAATTTACTGGAGCGATAATATTTTAAAGAACGCGGAGTTATTTTTCATTCACTCACTTCGGAAAACTTTTTCCTTACGGTTTGCTGAAAAATGGTAATTGCGATATAACTAAAAAAAAAAAAAAGATCAACTCTGAATATGTAATCACCACCTGTGATGTACGAGTACATCACTTTTTAAATTATGGTTACTTGCAAATTTATTTAATTATGTATTTTCCGTTCTTTTAATTACGTTTTGTGATTTTTAAGTGAATTTAACTTTTTTTTTTGTATAAAAAAAAATCAAATTTTTCTATTTTTGGAAGATTGATTTTAGAAGGAAAAGAATTTCATATTTTTTCAGTGATAAATGTCGCAAGATTTCGGTAAAATTATTCTTGAAACACCGCTGCAATGTTTTTAAATTTTGGCATAATTTGATTTAGAAATACATTTTATCAGAGGAATGATTTGAAAAAAAAAATGCTTTGTTACAAAAAAAGGCCTTTTTATTTTAGATTTATGTTTTTATATTTCAGTCCCTGAATTTAATGTTACCGAAATAGCCACGGTAGCCAAGTGGTCAAGGTATCGGATCATGGCTAGCTTGTCATGAGTTCGAGCTCAGTACCACTTAAGACCCACCGTGTACAGGAGCGATGCACGTTAAAAATTTGTCGAGAGCTCAAACTTTCTCCCGTTGGTGTGGTGTGGTAGTTAGGTTAGGGGGTGCCAGCTCAGGTGTCGTCCTCGTCCCTTGACCATGGTTCAAAATTACGAAGTCCGTCGCCAACAGCCCTCGTGTTGCTGAACAGTGTGACGTTAAAAATTCACTCACTCACTGCCGTTGTTTCTGTGAGTAATGAGCTCCAGTTATGTTGCCGTTAAAGGCCCATTGTATAGAGGTACTAGCGTGGTAGCCCTGTGGTCAAAATAACGGACTCGTGGCCGGCGTGTCATGAGTTCGGGTCTAATACCGCTGTAGACTCGCCATGTAGGGAAGCGATGCCTGTTAAATCTGTCAAGAGATCAAACGTCTTCCCGTTGGTGAGGTGTGGTAGAAAGGAGAGGGAGTACCAGCTCAGGTGTCGTTATCGTCACTTGACCATGGTTCAAAATTACGCGGTCCGTCGCCAAAAAGCCCTCGTGTAGCTGAACAGTGCCACGTTAATATTCACTCACTTAGTGTTATCGAAAGCTGAATAATAGCAAGTATTTTGCTTAGGGATCGCATGTTTGAGTCTAGATTCCATCAAAGATGCAGTTTTAAATATTGAAAGCTATTGTAAGTAAATTCCATTCGGTACCTAAACCACTATAGCCGATAGTTATCACCATTTCGTGGCCACGTGTTAGATTCCTGTTTCCACAACAGACCCTCTTGTAACGGGGTTGTCCGTGGTAGCCTAGTGGTCATGCTCGCCGTCATGAACTTGGCGTCCACGTGTAATGAGTTTAAATTCTGTTGTCGCTAAAGACCCGCCGTGTAGAGGGGTTGATGCACGCTAAATCTTTGTTTGATTGATTGTTTGAAAAAGGTAGAGTCAGATCGGTTGTCGTTCAAAATTCCGCAGTCCGTTGCCAATAGTTCTCGCGTTGCTTTGTAGAAGTGTGACGTTGATAAACACTCGCTCGTCCTTTCGTAATGGTCAAGGTCACGGACTCGTAGCTGGCCTGTCGGGGGTTGAAGCTTAATACTGCTGAAGACCCGCCATGTAGAGGGAGCTGCTGCTGGTTAAATCTGTCGAGGCTCAAAAATCCTCCCATTGGTATGTAACCTAAGTAGCCTAGTGGTCAAGGTCACAGACGTGCCATGACTTGAGTTCCAGCCTAAACCACTGAAGACTCTCGTGCAGAGGGGGGGGGACGATGCCCATTAAATATGTCGAGGCTTATACATACTCCCATTGGTGAGATGTGGAAGTTTGGAGAGAAAATTGCCAGCTCAGGTGTCGTCTTTTTCACTTGACGATGGCTCAAAATTACGAGGTCTGTCGTCAATAGCCCTCGTACAGCTTTTTTTTCTACAGAGGTATTAAGAGTTAGATATTGACATCATCAATTCTGACGATGGTTTAAAATTTAGCGTGTCGTTAATTTCTTGCTTGATAGTCTTAGGGCGCAACTTTAATTACACTGATCATGGAATACCAATAACAATCGTAAGATTTTAATCAGTTAAATAATTTTAAGTTGATTTTAATGTTAACAAATCTATTTGGTATTGTTTGAGTTTTAGTAATGCGAAATTAAAGTCAAAGTATGAAAAAAACCTTAAAAATACTATAAAACCTTTTTTGCGCCATCGCTTTTTAAAAATTTTCAGTTTAATGCATTTTTTTTATCAATTTCTAGGCCATTGTTTTAGAGCTGATATGTTAGTCTGTCTTGTATCTAGTTTCGTTAAAAGTGGGGGACAAGTGAATAGTTTCACTTTTTAAAACCAATACATGACTTTCGCGTTTTAGATTTAAAAGAATAAGATCTTTCATATATTTTGCAGCAATGAAATCTTTTCCAAAATTCTGTTAAGTAGTTTTCTTATTTTAAATTACTAATATTGTGAAAGTTACAGTAAATTTCATGAAACATGATTCAAATGTCTAGACTCTCTCACCTATAGCTTAATCGTTCTTAAACGAATATTTTTTTTGTATTGCAGTCTTAGAGCAGAATTATTACAAATATGTATTGATTCATACATACAAGTAACACTCGCATTGATGCTATATTTCTGGAACATTTTCGCAATCTATTCACAATAAAAAAAAAAACTTTTTGGAAGAAAAAAATATTTATTTTCCTGATAAAGATTTTTTTTTATATGAAACTGTTTTCAAAACGACGAAGTACAATTTGATTCTAGTAATTAAAAAAATTCATTTTCAAAAGATAGTATTAGTTAACAAGATAATTAATTTAAACTTAGTTGTTCAATTTGTTAGTTACTTTAAACTGTCGCAGTAAAAAGAATTCTTGTACATTTCGCGAAAATTGATGTTGTAAGTTGTGGTCATAACTTTAATCTTTGATAAAAATGAAGTCGTATCAAAAACGCAAGATTCGTTCATTTTTCTGAAGTACTCTGATGTAAAAACTTTCGATTATTTGACATATTGTTCTTACTAGAGACCATTAGTTGAAAGATGGCACTGTGAAAAATGTTTTCTCCTCTTTGTTTTGAATGTTTTTTGTTTGTAATCATTCATCTTGAAATTACAACTTATCAGACGTTGTAGAGTTATTTGAAGCACGATGAACAACATATTGAATGAAATCTCTTTACTTAAAATTTAATTTTTAAATTGAAATTTTATACTTCAAAATTATTTAACTTTTGACTTAAACTGCAACAAAAACTTATGTAACGTCTTTGAATGAAATTTGTGACGGATCTATACGCGGTTCCACTAATATATTATCTCTTTAAACAAAATATTTAATTCAACCAACTTTCATCGAGTAAGCGAACATGATTTATGTAAATGAGGTATATTATATAAATTCGGTTTTCGCGAGTTGGCAGTAAGAAAGAAAGGAAGGAAGTGATTCGTTGACACGCTGAAGTTGATACGTTAGATGCGTGCAAATAGGAGTTTAACAGAAGGTTGAGAATTAGTTTTTAGTTGAAGATTGAAAAGCAGTGGAATTAAAGATCACAAAGCTTGGAGCCATCGTCATTTGGTCAAGCCAAAGAGAGGGCCTGCAAAGTTCCACTGTAGGATCCGATGCATTAAAGGTTCAGGTACTGTGCACTTGATTAAGTAGAAGCTAGTTATTAGTGTGCGACGTAGTCGTAATTGAGCGTATTTAAGCTATCTTAGATTCAGTTGAGGGTCTAGTAGTAGTATCCCCGTGTTATAGAATCTCACCTCCGCACTCTACTATAATTCATATACCTTAATTAGAATTGTATTGTGTCTGTTTGATAATTGTTAATAAGAATTAATAAATCAAATTAGATTGGAAATAATATTTTTGGATTATTCAGTTCCTCCTACATATCTAGCCGGGTTTACAGGGAGACAAGAGGGTTCGGATGCAAGAGGTAATCGAACGTTGCCACAAGTTGAAGTATTAATTTTACTTACATTGTCAGTATGTTCAAATAGCCTGAGACTGGAAGCTTAAGGTCTCTAATTTAACAGAATCCGGTGTTTCCTTTTTTTAAAAATCTAATTTTCCATCAAAGAACGTCATGTGAAATAATATAGAGCAGTGGTCTTCAAATTGTGTTCCATGGAACCCTGGGATTCACGATGTATATACAAGAGAGGATTCCAAGAGTCAAAACAAAAAAATCGAAAGGAAAATTATAAATGTGTATGGAAAATGGATTCACGTTTCTAGGGAGTAGATTAAAATTCCATTTCGATACTTCAATGAAAATAAAGATTTATTATTAGCAGAACAAGAACGAACGATTGAATTATCAACAGAATCTGTTAAAATGCAGATATGAATAAGAAATTGAATTTTTAGTTATTATAAATTTACCCAGGACATCCTCAGATTTCTTTCAAGTCCCAGACTTTTACAGTTTGGCTAAAAAAATACAAGCACAGTTACTAATTATAATGCATATGTAGATGACACCCGGAACAAAAATTGATATTATTAATGAGTGTTGTTTCTTATACCACTTGATCTCAACTGCGTCAGATCCAGGCCCACGAAATTCATCATGGCAAGGGGCAAAATGTACGCCTGTCGTTGGCCGTATCCTTGACCACCATACAGGTGACAGTACGATTTAGCTCGGTTCCACCCCAATTTTGAGGGAAAATACTCTGGGGGGGGGTCAGGGACCTCTCCCACCTCTCTTCCCCATCCATCAAACTTACGAGAGGACTTGCGACTCGATGGCTATTTAGAGTGCCTACATTTGCCGCAAAGGGGTACGGTACATTTATAAACATTCATGCCTTCTCCGGGATTCAAACCCAGGCCCTTCTTCACAGCAGTCAGCATCGCTAACCACTATACCGGATGGGTGGAATCAATGAGTAAATTATATAAACATTATACAATTTTTTGATAACAAATACAGGATTTTTCTTTAAATGTCTTTACATAAAGTACATATAACGTGTTGATCTACTTTAAAAATATTATTTTAAGATATATTCTTCTAAAAATAATTACGACACAAATTCAACAACTCAAACTAAGAAATTAACCAATTACTAAATATGGGAAACAATCGCGGGGTAGACGAGATACTAGGAGAATTAACAGTAAATTGGGTCACTTATATCTAGGGAATGCACGTTCTTATTCAATTACTTCTAATCCAAATTTAACACTTAATTGACCAAATCGTCAATCTTAATATTTATCAAATAAGTAACGAAGTTCTCTTGCCTAGCTTCACGCTAATCAATCACTGCTATCCGTTAGCAGTCTAACCTCTCTCAACATGAAAGTTTAATCTTAAAAAACAAGTCTTAATTTACATAATCACATCTTCTTTGAAGGAAAGTTTCCAATAGAATCAATTTTAAAGACCCATTTTTCCCCAAAAGGATTATTCGTAAGAAGAACACGGATTAACCCGTTGCAACTTTGATAATATTATTGGAACACATTCGAATTCAATTTTAAGAATCTTGAAATAAGAGCGCAGAAACTCTAGGTTCGAGGATTGATTTTGCCAAATATTATTGTATGGGATTAATGATACCAGAATAATGTATAACCAGATTATTGTATGGGAATAATGAACCTTCTGTACGTTAAATGTAATTACGACTGGGAGTTCTACTGTGGTTTGTCGTGTGAAAATGAAATACTAATAAAAAAAATATAGTCCTTGTGTTGTACTCAATTCAAAATCAATGTCCATTTTATAGAGCCCACTGGATTATTACAGTATGATGTTAATAACAAAAGATCAATATCCACATTTTGAAAAGCCATACCTTTAAACGCACCACTTTAACAGAACAAAAAAAAAGTACCCCCTCAAATTTCATTATTTCCACGGTGGCCGAATAATTTCCCTTTCAGCATTTATTGATCATTAAAAATCTTCCTTACTCACAGGCAGTAAAACATATTATTAACCCGAGGGAAAATCTCCGTTAGGGAGAAAATGAAAGCAAGAGAGACAGAGATAAAAGAGCTAAAGTACAATCTCTTTAAAGAGCGAGCAATGAAGGGTATAGGCACATATCCCCCCCCCCATAACTTCTTTATTCAATATGTCCCAAATACAATATTACTGCGGCGGTTCTTTGTCCGCGTTCTTGATATCACTTAATTGTGAATAACAGGTCCTCTTCCACCCCCAACTCCCTTCTCTACTGGAAATGAAGTTGTGGAAGAAAACTCCCACTCGGCCAGAAAAATGGGAAATATGCTGATATCATCTTCGACCCCCTCCACATGCAAACACATTCCTCTCTTTATTTTATTTTTTTTTTATTTAAAAACCTTCTTGGGGATATTGATTCGGCGGAGGATCCTGTGTTTTCCTGGTTGATTGCTATCATAACTGCCTGATGTGTAAAGAATGGAGAGGTTCTGTCGAAAGGAATCAGAAGGGGGAAGTGGATTCGTCTGTGTGACTCTTGATGGGAGACTCGAGAAGTAGCCTTGAGACAGAATTCGAACAGATTTTTCTTTTTTAAAAAAGATCTGTTGAGTTGAGTCTGTAAATCTAGTATTCTTTAGTTTTAAAACTATTAACCGATGTATATTTTGCTTGGAAAAAAAGATGCCACACGTGTCGTGTGACTTCTTAAATTAATCTGTCCGCGCGTTTGTCTTTTTGACCACCTTTGCCATTTTATTACAACAAGAACAATTAATGTCGATTTATAAATTGAATTCAATTTGAAAAAGTGAATTCAAATTGTATGAGGGGTGTTCAAACGAAAGTGATTCGAGTTGTGTATCAATGAGATGCGTAGGGACAGAAATGAGACGGATAAATAGATAGAAGCAACAATATTTTCTGAGTGTAATACATACAAAATTTGTTAAAAGAAATCACTCATGACGTTTTTGCTGGCATCCTATTGCTTAGAAAGGTTACGAATTCCGCCTATGAAAAACGTCTAGGACTTCTCACTTTTTACCACCAAATGCTTCGACAAACACCTTGGCGATATGCCGTGGCCGCGGTAGCCTAGTGATCAAGGTGACGGACTCGTGACTGGTGTGTCATGAGTTCGAGCCCAGTACCACTGAAGACCCGCTGTGGTGTCGTGTGATAGTTAGGAGAAGGGGGTGCCAGCTCGAGTGTCGTCCTCATTATTTGACCATGGTTCAAAAGAACAAGGTCCTTCGCGCCAAAAGCCCTTGTGTAGCTGAACAGTGCGACGTTAATATTCACTCACTCACTTGGCGACCTTGCGTTGGCGTGCAGTATGATGACACCTGACGACAGAGTATACCTGGGCGTTTGTTCTTGATAGCCTTATGCAGCCTATCAAGTGTTTGGGTGTATTGTTAGGTATTTATGGGAGACGTCCGGCTCCTTAAACTCCAGTAATAGGGGGTCCCTGAATGTTTCAAAATAATTCTCAAAAAATGTCCAATGACCACGCATTCTGCGATGAATATCCACCGGCTTACACCCTTCCAGTGTTTAAAACTTTCTTACAGCTAGTTCGCTGATCCTTTTTGGACTCAGTTGCATCCACACCAGCTATTTTTAAATGAATGTCTAGTCCTTACGAATGCAGTTATACTAATTTGCTTGGGCACACGCGTGCATGATACATTCACCTTCACTATCGCGTTTGTTTCACTAAAATACATAGAAAACTGTTCGCATGTGAGGCTTCGAATCCCTTTCATTTGAACAATCCTTACATTCCCAGAAGCTGGTATCTCTTTTTAGTGGGCACTATATAGGTGGATACAATCGCCACAGGTAATTTTGACGCCCCGTTTCTTCCCTAGAGGGAGGCACCTGAGCTCTGACGATGCGAACCTGTACTAGGATTTAATAAAACGTTATACACACACTCACAAAATATTTCGTTTATCAAGAGATCGAATTAATTTTTTTTTTGCTTTAATTATCAGTTTAATTATAGTCTTTCCTTAAACTACGTTGCCCCCCCCCCTGGTCCGAGATTAACGGATTCGTATAAAGCTGACACCTTCACTTTAATTTTTAAAAAATTCCGAAAATTATCAGCTTACTGTATTTGAGAGTCAAGTGAGATTCAAAAACCTGATTAAAACATTGTACAGAATATAAATAAGATTTTTTTAAATAGTATTCTTACTAAAAAAATAAAATAAATAGCAATACTACCGAATCTATACCTCAAATATCTCTTTAAAAGATGAGTACATTTTCCCCAGGGAAAAATAATGCTCCAATTGCTATATCTCTGTACTTGTTAATTCATTAATGCATTGCTTTCAATATTTTTTTTATAATGGTAAGTTTTTTTGAAAAAGGCTTTACGACATTAAAAGGTAATCAAAAATAAGGGGATATTTAGAACTCGGTATAGAGAGTTATCAAATTTTGTAAAAGTTCCAGGTATTTTAAGATCTCTAAAGCAGTTGATGGAAGATGAATTGGAATTCACAACATTTCATAAACATGACTGGGAAAGAATTTTATCGTAAAAAAAAATTGTTTAATTTATGCAAAGACTTTGAATTCAGAAGGATTGACTGGTTGATATGTCGTGTAATGTTGAATATTTAACAAATAATATTTGTTATGATTATCTATGAATTGCTGATATAATCGAAGAAGCAGAAAACTATATTAGGATTATTTAAGTAGGCTATAATAAATGCTTGAATTTATCTTCACCTTAGCCATTTCTCGAGAAAAAAAATTCTACGGTGATTCCTGTCATTTAAGCATTATAAACGTAGAGGAAATGATCATTAAATACAAGCTACTATTACACACACAACCAAATACATTTCTAAAATGTATTGTCTTTTTCTTTATGGTGTAGCTGACTCATAAAGAATGAATTTATGAAAAAATGCTTCCTAGTCTAAACTGAAAGACAGCTAAGTGCTCTTGCACATGGGGTAACTTTTAAGACAATTGGAAAATTTTGAAACATCCGAAGCAGTAGAGCGTGTCTAACATGTAGATTCGAACGCATTTCCTACTGGTTTCAATTAATGAGAATGTTGAATTGTATTCTAAGCCTAGAGGGTTTCAAGTCCTTGTTCAAACCTTTCACTTTTACTTATCTATCGTTAAAAATTCTAAACAATAAGGAAAAAACAGGTGAGAAATGAAATTTGTAGAGATTGTCCTTTTCCTCTTGCTTATTGAATATCGGTCGCCGAGTTCTATATAATAAAAAATAGAGAATTTCAAATAAGACTAACTTTAAATAATCTATCACAATTTTGACATCAACTGATAGAGGGTGTAGATTCTAAACCCATTAAATTGAATAGGGAATTTATTTTATTTTACTTATTTTTTAAAATCATTCATTCTGATGAATATGCACTATATTTTTATACCATTTAAAATTTTATATATCATTGGAAAGTGAGATTAAATAAAAATTAACACCATTTCATTATTTACTTAGTCAAAAGAGCTGTTAATAATAATGTTTAATCCTTTGTATTTACTGTTTTAGTTGATAACAGTTAATTATAACTGGCGTAAAGATTCTTTGCATTAGGAGTTTTAGAGAATCCTAAACTTAGTTTGAAACCTGGTTTTAAATTTAGTGCCTTATGTGTGTGTCTTTAGCCTCCATTTATTTGCTTTTAATAAACTCTGTTTAAAAGAAAAACAAATGCGTACAACAAATAAACATGTGTTATTGGATGACAGGCCTCTTAACTGCAAAGTACACTGAAGTGGGGAGTTTAACACCTTAGGAACTACCTCATTTTTTACCACATCATGCGAGACTTAATCAGAACTTTATTATGTTTAACATGTAATTGGTGCCTTTTTTTAACAACAAGGGGAATGTGTCGCGAGTCTCATAGCAGTTACAAGTCACTGATTTGAGTTCTCAAGCAATAAAAAATCGTTGCGGAATAATGGAAGTTGCTGCATGTTTATTAATATGTCTTTCTTAGCGTGATGTAGCCGCCGTAGCCTAGTGGTCATGGTCACGAACTGGTGATCCGGCGTGTCATGAGTTTGAGACCTAGTGCCACTGAAGACTCGCCGTGTAGAGGAAATGATGCACGTTCAATCTGTTGTGGCTGAAAGTCATCCCGTTGCTGTGGTGTGGTAGTTTGAAGAGGGGATGAAAGCTCAGATGTCGTTCTCAAACCGTGACACTTGACCATGGATCAAAGTTACAAGGTCCATTGCCAATAGCCCTTCCGTTGCTATATAGTGTGACGCTAACAAACATTCACTTCACTTCTTAGTATGATTTGGATTTTTAATGTGCTGAGGTGATGTCAGGAGATGAAGTAACGTCATCAAACTTAGGTTCAAAATTACGAAGCCTGTTGTTTTTAGCACTCTCATAGCTCAACCTAAAACGGCAATAGTCAAAATCAGCAAACTTACTATGCCATAATTAATGAATGTAGAAACCGAATTATATTTGGCTTTCAGCAGCCACCATTGTTACAGTCGAGTCACTAACGATTTATTAGTTATGGGGATAAAATCCTCACATGTAGAAGTTTGGACAATGGGGAACCATTTCGGATATTCCACCTTTTTTACTTAGCATTGATTCAAAATTATAAGGCCCCCACCAGTAGCGTAGCTACCAATGGGCTAGGTGGTGCCGTGCACCGGGGCCCTCAAGCTCAGGGGGCACCTCAGAACCTGACCACCAAGCAAGCCAAATTTGTGGTAATTTCTCCCAAATTTAAGTATAAAAGTTTGCAACAAAACTATAATAATGTTGAAAGTTTTTTCGAATTTGTGGGGAATTCCCCTGAATTCTTTTCGTTGTTTGTTCAGAGTTGCGAACTTATTGAAAAGTTTGTTATTTTCAACTTTTTTCAATTTTCTATAAACTGTTACTCGAAAATAAACTTCAAGTTCCTTAAAAAATCTTACCATACTTATTATTAGATCTTAAAAAAACTACACAAGAATCAATTCCTTCCTAGTTACATTCTATTTTTAATAACACTGATTCGTAATAAACTAGTTTCCTTTTCAATATTTCGCAATCTTCTCATATCTGCAATACACTGATGTAATTTTGCCCCTTCCCCTCCTCCGCTCTTTTGCAAAAGTGGTTTTTTTTTAAAACTATAATATTGTATTGTATTTTCTTGTTCATGCATATTTTTTGTATGCATATTTTTTCCTGTCTATTTCGACGGACCATTTTGAGCTCTCAGCCCTCTAGTGCATGAGTTTGATCCTCCAGAATAAATAAATAGCTACGGATGCCACAATGGCATTTTATAGCGTAGCATTACGTTTCAGCTTCCTTTTAAAGTCAGGAAGTACTCGAATTGTATTGGACAAATTATAAAACTAAAATTATGGAGAAAAAAAACCTGATGTTGCGTTTAAGCGCAAACAACGCCGAGAAAGAGAAGACAGTAAATAAAATTTGTAGCTTTGTATATTTAAAATATTTATATATTTTTACTTGATAAAATCAAACCAAGATAGGGCCCTCATTTTTTTTTGGACCAGGGCCTTTGGATACCTTGCTACGTCACTGGCCCCATCCTCCTAAACATGTTGTACCAAAGCAGGTTGATAATATAGAATCAGTCAAAGCAGCCACCCCATTATATGTAACTAGAACTTAGACCAAATTATACGTAGAATTTGCAGTTCGGGGCAAGGATGTTTGCATCTGTACTATCAAACAAAAATATAAGTGGAATAAACTTATTCATGTTGATAAGTAGTAATCGTTTTGTAATCTTAGATAATGGTTATAAGTGCGATCAAACAACTTCGACACTGAAAGTCTCCAATTTCGCTATTGATTGCACGCAGCTGAGTTATTTGGAGAGGGAAAGCTTCGAAATGTGCGGAATGCAATCATCATCTTAATTGCACAAATCTTCGCAAGATTGACCCGGATTCTTCTGAGTCGCGTCATTCGAAATCCAATAATTGAGAAGCAAGTAATGATTGTTGCATTTTCCAAGATTTGGAGGATAATGCATCTATTTTTATGAGACTGGAATACATGAGTATATTTAAAAGAAATTTTAGCGAGGGCTTTTCGATAACAATGCCCACTAGTCATGTCTGATTTGAAATACTTGACAGCTAAGAATGAATCGGAAGTATGGTGAGTTAAAGTCTATTTTTTTATGTGCTTAATATTTTAAATTATATTGGATTTGATTGCAATCAATAAAATTATAAATGCCAGCTCATTTTTTCCACTATATAACTGAATCGCTCTGTCATTTAAATTCTATTAATTTAAATTCTTTTTGTAAACTCGTCAAAATCTTAATTTTTTGGTGTTCGGGAATTATTCAGATTAAAATATTCGCTTAAATTTTCTACTATTACCTTTGACAATCGGACTAGTTTATTCCTTTTAATTACTTAAGGAATATTAGGTATTTGTGACACAACAATTTTGATTCCTCTTTTCTAAGCCTACCGTGTATGTGCTAAATATGGATTTATCTTATGAGTTGTCTCATCACAATATTTTGGAGTAGTGTGAAGATTTAGTGAGTGAGGTACCAGCTCAGTGTCGTCCTCGTCGCTTGAGCGAGGTTCAAAATTACAAGGTCTCTGTCCCCAATACTTTTCGTCTTACATTGATGTGTGACATTTATAAACAGTAAACCCGTCTCCTTAAAATGTTAAATTACTCGAGCTTGAATAGGGAAAAATACCCATTATTAAAATAATATCCAATATCCAAAATAAAATTATCCAATATTTCGTTTTGTATTTTATAAATCTACTCTACCGGAGCCCAAATTCATTATTTTATGAGGTCTCTGTTATTTGATGTAATTAAAAATTGTTGGAAACTTGAGTGGCCGTGGTTAGCTAAGTGGTCATCAAGCTGCTACTGATTACCGGTCATGTAGAAGGGACGATGTACGCTAAATCTGTTGCGGCTCAAAGTCCTCATGTTAGCGTAATGAAATTTTAAGTCTAGGGCGCCACCGGTCACTTGGCCATGTTTCCAAACTACGAGAGAGATCCGTCTCTTCTAGCCCTACTCTTTGTATCTTATTTCTTTTCCAAGGACTTTCCTGTTTCATTAATGAGACATCATCTGTGTGTTTTTAAGAATTTATACTGTTATGTTTATTATCAATCTCATTCCGGCACCCGATAAGGCGCCACTTTTTACATTCTTTCCATATTCTAAAAATTTTGGTGAGGGTCGCTCATTAGAGTCTATTTTGTATAGTTATTTTGTTTTAAAAAAATAAATTATCTTCTTAGTCGGTTCGCTGCTCGAAACCCTTTGGGTGAGCTCGGTTCTTCCGAGTATGTACTTCTAACCCTCGTCTTGCTTTTATAAGCAGCTTGAATAATCAGTTCATATCTATCATGTCAACGCTGGCCCTGAAGCTACCCCCAACGCTGCCCCCCCCACCATGATCATTCGGCTGCTATGACTACCAAAGTATTTATGAATGATGTGCAATATATTTAAAAAAGAACAAAAAGATAACATTAAATTTCGCTCAGTGAATCGTACGTAAGTGTAAAAAGTTTAAAAAGAGATAGACAAAGAACTAATAGCTTTTTAAATTCTTAATCTCCAAACTGCAAGATATTGAATTTATAAACCTTGAAAACAAAGCATTTGTTTGCTCATGTTTTTTAAACTTGCATCGTGTTATAATGATTTAGAAGCTTCAAGAAGTTTATTTTTAAAACCATGTTCAAATACACAGTACAAACCAATTTAAAGGAGGAGGGAATGTCCTTTTAACACCAAAATTCTAATGGAATGAAACAGCACATGTTCATCTTTTTGAAAGAAGTTACAATCGTAGAAATAAACAAATGTTTGTTTTCGTACATTAAATGCACTTTGGGAGGAACAATTGTGTTATGTCTATTTCATAATTTTTATTCATTATCAGACACATTACCGCTCGCAGTGAAAATCTTTATGCTTTTGTTTCTTCCTTTCAAAATGGCAAGGAACAACAATATTCCTTTTCGAACTACTTTTGTTGCCAGGTTATTTATGTAAATCGTTTGTCCAGAATGTGGCTATTCAAAACCCTGGAAAAGAATAGGCGTTGTTATTGCTTTGCTTCCTCTATGCAGATCTGCTTTTGTTGAAATTTATCTTAATTTTGTTGGGAATTGTGCTCCGCAATATTACTTCGAGATTAACTTCCTTTGAACTTTCATTTGGATGCTCTTTTTATTTTCTCGCATAAAGGGTTTTGGAAGAAGCGCTGTTATGAAAGAGATTTTATGGAAACACGTGTAAAAGATTATCCTGAAGACCCCATTTTATTCAACAGTTAATTTCTTTTTAAAACATATATTATATTAATCATCTGTAATTATTTTCATCTGTTAAATCTACAATAATTGAATTAAAGCATGGAGAGATAAACAAAACAATAAAAGCTGGACGCATAAAAAATAATTGAGTACTAACGGGATTTACAAGGAGACGAAAATTCAG
Organism: Trichonephila clavata; assembly: GCA_019973975.1. NCBI lineage: Eukaryota > Metazoa > Arthropoda > Arachnida > Araneae > Nephilidae > Trichonephila > Trichonephila clavata. Next base: position 109,079 of record BMAO01024556.1, read on the forward strand.
GCGGTGATATATTTTTGCTATACAGGCACTGCTGTATGTGAAAAATACAACACTGTAGAAAAACATCGAATAAATATAAACATGTTTGTGAAAATCAATATCCTTTCGAGTTTATTTCTTATAAACATTTACAAAGGACGTGCAAACATTATAATTTAAATTTTGAAATATTCTTAAAACCTATGCTAAATAAGTGAATTTTAACCTTTTTCCAAATAAGTCATAATTTTTTAAAAATCTAAAAAATACATCTATACGGAAAGAATATCTGCTCAAATTTCGGAAATTATCTTTGAATTGATATTGATACATCTTTTAAAAAATTAAAGCGTTACGGTAAGAAAAAAAATTTAACTCACTTATAATGTTTAATTTTTAAATTTATAAATGGCCATGTGGTAGCGGAGAGTGGTTATAGTTGCGAACTCTTGAGTAGTGTTGTTTCTGTCAAGTCATGATACTATTAAAGCCCGTAGAGAAGTTGATTGTTCGTTAACTGTACCAAGATTCAATGTCCTCATGTCAGAGGTGTGGATGTTTGGGGACTGGAGTGTCAATTAAAAAGCGTCATACTGGTCATTTGACCGTAGCCTAGAAGTACGAGGGCCGACACCAATAGCCCTTATGGAAACGTATGACTCAAGTAACTTGCTGTATAGTTTAAATTTGACGTTTGTTTTCTCCCGCCTGAAAGCTATTAAGTAGCATAATTCTATGGAATATCTATTTTCCTTCGCAAATCTAGACTAATGTATTGATCTAATTGGAAAAAAAAAAAAAAAACGAAAGTGTGTGTAAAGTTCAATGAAGTTTTACTGAAAATATAATCAAATCTTCGCTACCGTGGTGTGGCCGCGGTAGCCAAGTGGTCTAGGCATCGGATCATGGCTAGCGTGTCACGAGTTCGATCCCAGTACCCCTGAAGACCCGCCGTGTAGGGGAGCGATGCACTTTAAATCTGTCGAGAGCTCAAACGTCATCCCGTTGGTGTGGTGTGGTGATTAGGAGAGGGGGTGCCAGCTCAGGTGTCGTGCGCGTCACTTGACCATGGTTCAAAATTACGCGGACCGTCGCCAAAAGCCCTCGTGTAGCTGAAAAGGTGCGACGTTAATATTCACTCACTCCGAATTTTGAAAATTATTGTATGTTTGTCTTAAGAAATATTTCGTTTGCAGAATCTGAGATTCTTAAATATTTTTCGTAACTTGTAGAAGGGAAATATAATTGAAACTTTGATTCTTTTTCTTGTCTTTCTCATGCTCTTCGTTTCAATGAAGTAAATGCAAGTGTCCATGTTTGAGAAGAAAAATAGCCTTTTTTTTTGGATTTAAAGATGCATTTGGGAATTCAAAATAGTTGCGTTGATGGGAGCTTTGATTAAAAAAATATGCTCGTTAAAAAATATCTCACTTGTCAAAATGAAAGAAGAAAATTGTAATTTCCGCAGAGCTTTCATGTCTGTCAAAAACTATTTTAAAGATAAATTAATCTTTAAAATTTTGTCCGAAATAAGACGGGCAAAATCAAGACAATCTCATCTTACATAATTACTAACGTGGGTTTTAGATTTTCTGATTATCAAGTAATACTCTTTTAGACGAATTAATTGTTAGTTCTAAAACAGAATGCTCCCACTGAATATGCATGAACGTACTTAATTAAAAAAGTGGCAATCATCTTTCAGAAAGAAAGAAAAAACTTAAATGCTTTTCATTTTTGAAAAACTTTCATCTGTCAAAATTAAATAAGTTTATTTCGGCATTTCGCTTAATTTATTTTTGGTCTAAGTATAAATTATAGTCAATTTTAGAACAAGTTTTGAGATACTAGATGCTTACAATAGTCGGTTACAAACTCAGAAAACTGGGCCACTTCAATAAATCACGCCGTTGCCATTTTCAAAATACAAGTATTTATATAAAGTCGATATACAGAGAAAAACGTTTAACGCGAATACGCTTAAGGTATGTGACTAAGCGTATTCGCCTTCGGTGCACTTTTTTTGAAATATATAAATTTTCAACTAAATAAACTTTTTTTTTTTAAATGGGCATAAAACTAGGAATTCAAGTACAATTTCCCCCAAATTAAAAATAATTTTGCATTTATTGGTAATTTTGAGTGAATTTTAGTGAAAAATTGCAGTTACGGTAAGACTTGTATTGAAAATTCTAATTAATATATTCGAATAATATTTATACAGTACATAATCTGTGTGCTTAGAGCTATAAAATGTGTGAGACTTTTGAAAAAGTTTTGAAATATGGCATTTTTTATGCAAGAATTCAATTTTTTACAAAAAAACTAATGTTATTTTCTCACAAAAAGTGCAACAAAATACATAAATATATACACATAGATTAGATTATAGTCTAGACTAGAGATAAAACTAAAAAACATTTTCTGAAAATTTCAATGTAATATATTAAAAATATTTTGAGTAGGGATGTACTTCCGGTTTTTTAATCTCCATTTCCAGTTTACTAATTATGCCATAATTTTGCTTCTAAATATCGTAGGAAAAAAAACTAGAGTGTTGTTGGAATCTTAAATATATGGGCTATAAAATAAAAGCATAAAATCAATTTCGAAAATTTCCCCCAAAACGACGAATTTTGGGTAGTCACATATCTTAAGACGAAATATTGGTTAACAACGAAATAATACAATGGTCACGACAAACTACTTTGTATTTTCATGCAGTTTTTCTCTCAACGCGAAACGAAAATCGCTTAACACGAAAAGATTTATCTTCTGGAAATAAGCAAAATACGGAAATTAGGCTAGATGCAAGAGGGGCGTGAAATGAAAGTCACGTGTTTCGTAGAAAGAAGGCTGACTTGGTTTTGAAATACCCTTGAAATAGCCTGTGATATGAACCAATTTTGTTTATACAAGCTACTTTCGCCCTCCATCCCTACGAACGCCACACAAAAACATCTCATCAGTTGGTTTTAAAATTCTGTGACGAGTACATCGCAGTGTGGGTAAAAACTAGAGAGTTCGGTTCTCATTATTTTTTATATTTTAGAAGAATTTTTTTTTGTATGGACATAATTGAAAAGGCTTCAAGGTAAAAGCAAACTATTTGGCTGAATAAAAGTGAAGCTTCTTCAGGCTGTTGATCAAAAACAGATAAGGAAAACGGATATCTGTAAAGATTTATATTGCTAACTCTACTTTATCGACGAAAATTAAAATAAACTATAGTTTTAAAAAAAACTAAAATGCACGCTTTTATAGTTAATCGAACTAAAAATTAAAAATAATTCTTAATATAAGAATAAAATGATTAACAAATAAATTATAGTTTTAAAAAACTTAAAAACACCTTTTATAGTTAATCGAACTAAGTTGTAACTTAATCTTTAAGTCGCCAAATCTGGAAATAATCACCAAATCTTTAAATGGGATCAGAAATTTATTAAATTATTGTATTGTCATCGTTCCTGGACAAGTGAGCAAAATTTCGAATTAATCTGACGTCTTAAAATGGGTAAAAATTGAGTTCAAAGATTCCGTTACTTACAACTGAAGCTTATAAAAGGGTGTTAAAAAATTAATGTCATTGTGGCTAAAAGCGTGGGGTGCTTTGTACTACATTTTTACACTAACGATGCATTTCGGAAAAGAACTAGTAAAAAATTATAACAATTGATATCGAGCACCCCATGCTTTTACCACAATGACATTAATTTTCTCGTTAATCATTTTATTGTTATATTAAGAATAATTTTTTTACTTTTTAGTTCGATTAACCCTAAAAGCGTGTTTTTTAATTTTTTTTCAACTATCATTTATTTTTTAGTTCGATCTACAATAAAAACGTGTTTTTTATTTACTTAAACTATCATTTATTCATTGATTAATTAATCTTAAATGCGTCATTTTTTTAGAATCTGGAATACCCATTGGCGTTTTCCCTTTAGGGTTGTAACTTAATCTTTAAGTCATCAAATCTAAAATTAGTCGCCAAATCTGGAAATAGGATCTGGGATTAGTCGCCAAACCTGGAAATGGGAAATCGTTAAACCTGATATTCATTATCAGGACAATAAAACAAAAATATTAAATTGTTGTATCATTGTCATCGGTTCTTGACAAGTGTGCAAAATTTCGAATTTATCTGACCTTTTTAAGCGGGTAAAAATCGAGTTCAAAGATTTGTTACGTACAGGTGAAGCTAATAAAAGCGTGCTAAGAAGAGAATTACGTAAATGTTTAAACAGTTTTTATTGAATGCATTTTCACATATCTATGGAAATAAAAAGCACTCTAATAAACTTAATTTTGTTGAATATATGTTTTTTTTATAATATCCTTTAACACGGCCGAAATTCTTTTAACACGAAAAAATATTTCAGCACCCTCAGTTTTGTGTTAAACGATTTTCGCTGTATTAGTTTTCGTTAGTTCTCGAATTGTGTTCTCAAGAATTTTCGTCCTCCTAATATTGATCCCCATTCATCTTCATTCAGAGGACGTCCGATAAGAAGCACTTGGGAGGGAGGTTGACCATTAACCACTGCTTTTAGATAGATATCTTGGGAACACGCTGATGAAAGAACTATAGTAAACTATCTTTGTTAGTTTGGCAGAATTGTGTGGTACTTATAAAAATGGAATGTGTATCACAAGCTGTAACTTCTATTCATTGTACTATTATGTTTGAATGTCATCCATTTATGAAATTTAATTTAGAGTAAATATAAGTTGAGTAGACTTGCGTAAGCCACACACAACCTAACTAGAAAAAAATCAACATTTACAAAAAAAAAAAAAAAAAAAAAACTATAGATTTTTTTTTAGCCACGATAAGAGTGCTATATTATTTTAGCTGCCATTAGATGGGTCTACAAATTTTTTCTTCAATTTTGTTTGTTTCAATGGCCTAAAAGCAGGACGATCACATGATAAATGCAATCACGTGATCTCTATTGAGTTAAAGTGGCCGTGCTAGCCAAGGGGTCAAGATATCGGATTCGTGGCTGGCGTATCATGAGTTCGGGCCCAGTACCACTGAAGACCCGCCGTGTAGGGGTGCGATGCACATTAAACCTGTCGAGAGCTCAAGCGTCCTCTCAGTGGTGAGGTGTGTAGTTAGGAGAAGGGGTGCCAGCTCAGATGTCGTCCTCGTCACCTGACCATGGTTCAAAATTACAGGGTTGTCGCCAAAAGCCCTTGTGTAGCTGAACACGTTCATATTCTCTCTCTCTCCCCATTGTTCAAAATTAAAATTAAACTTATGCTTGTTGTTCTACTAGATAGATAAATTTAGATACAATTTCAAATTTGATAATTCGGTAAAAATTTTCAAGTATTAAGATTCATCAAAAAGTTTTTCAAAATTAAAAATAAATCGAATGCATTTTCCTTATTTATGTACATCATCATTGTAAACATAAAATTTCTACTTTTTAAAAGAAAGTTTCTGTAAAAAGCTAAAGTTGGCAACAGCGAAAGGCATGCTTTGATTGACTTGGCACATGTGATTGTCATGTGACTATGACGTCACATCAATTTATGAATTTACTGAAAACACGTGATAGCCGTTATGTGACGATGACGTCTTATGAATTCAACCCATTCACGCCTGCTTTCTGCAATAACACACTTAAATACAAATTGTTCCAATGGAAAATTATTTTGTATGTTTAATTCTATTGATGTATTTTTCTTAAAATAACGTAAAACTTTTGGCTGAAACTGCTTTCCTAAACTCTGAATCACAGATTTATTTTTACAATGCGAAGCTATAGTGCCTGCTTAGTTACCGACCTCGTCAATCTAATTGTGTATGTTAAAGATTTATTTTGCTAATTTAATCTTTTATTAAGAAATCGAATCTATATGTGATCGAAACAAAAACTTAAAAGATATTTTTTGGTTATGAATGACACTATAGGAGAACGATTCATATCAAGATTACTTTATCGTTATTTAAAAAATTTTTCGAATTCTTTGTATGACCTTCCTTTGATAGTCAAAGCAGCAAGGTATATTTCATATCATTTTGATAGTATATGTCAGTTTTTTCATTTTGGAAAAAAAATGCAGAATGCGGTACAAGAAATCTTGTTCATCCCTTAGTCCTAGAAATAATGGTTAAACAAGGATACACAACAATGCAATTCATCTTTTATACAATTTTATACAAAGTAAATATCTTTATCGTCTCTCAGCAAACTAATGACAGCTGATTTGCTTAGACACATTAAATCATTCTTCTAGATTTTCACGATTTATATTATGATAATGTGTTCTCTTTTCCTTTTACTTGATTAAAATTGTTTCATGTTCGTGTTTATTTAAACTAGAGACATCTTCGAAATCTTATTGTTATTTTAATTTAAACATTGTCGTGCGGATCATTCCAACAAAGGGTACATACCATGCATTCCTTTCAACCTTTACAGGATTGCTATCCCACCCAAACTTGTATCGAATTTCAATACGCGATGCTTAAAAGTGGTTTTAATGTGTGGATAATGAATTTAGTGTTGGAACTTGCGTGTGAGAAGTAATTTAAAACTACAGCTAGAAATAAGCGATGGCGAAAGGATAAAAGTATTCACTTTTAATTTAGTGTATCTTCGAAGATAGAGCATTATTATTTTCTGTTTTAATCGAATATAAAATATTTATCAGAAAAGTTTATATGTTTCGGACTTTGAAGACAGAGGATGTAAATTTCCGTCTTTTAATTTTTAATAGTTGGCGATGGATGACTGAAATTCTTCATTTTGTTAGAGATGCCAACCATTACGGAATACATTGACCCCCTTTTTTAAAGAGTATTTTTGTAAAGTATTTTTTTTTCCAAATAGTAACCACTTCACACTTTAAATTGAGAAATTTTGCTATATTTTGAGGCAAAAATGTGGTTAGTATATTCCGTAATGGGGTTGGCATCTCTGCAAATGACATGGATTTTCGTCCTCCGTCGCAACCGACTATTGAAAATAAAAGATGTCCCTTCTCTACATAAGAAAATAGAATTATCATGGAATGTTGAATACGATGTTAGCTATAAATAAAATTTTATTTAGAGGTCTTCAAAGTTCTGAATATTTACAAAATATATGTGAAAATTCAGGCATTTGTTAACATTTTTAAGCCCCTTCACCAATGGCAGTTGCTTAGCTCTAGAATTAATATTAATTAAAAAAAAATTTTTTTAATTCAGTGCTTCTCAAACTTTTAATATTTGCGACCCAATTTTCAATCAGAATTTTCATCGCCCCCTCCCCCATATAATAACTATGTATTGAATGCAGTAGTAATGTACTTTGACGCTAAAGCAACAATACGACCTTAATTATAAGCCGTAAAGCCGTACATATTAACAAAACTTAATATGTATTTCTCTTGGGTAATAGTTATTTTAAGTAAGTTACATTTAAGTAATATAAGTATTATGTTACTTTTCCATTTTAACGTTTGAATTGGAATATATTACAAAATAATTTTTAATTAAATTTAGTATTTATTTCCTCAATAATCCATTTCTATAAGTACAAATGTCAATAGAAAATAGTAGAGTCTGTCGAGGCTTCTTTAAAAAAAAATATTCTTTCTTACAAAAAATAAGGTCTTGTATAAGTTTTTAATCTTTTTTTTTCTCTCGTTATTTCATTTCATTTTTGGATTTCAGTGGAAGTATTTTTCAAATAACCAAAATAAAATCCGTAAATTGATTTAAAGGATAGTAATTAATCGATCCAGAGCTCTGTTTAAATGTCATTAAAACCTAATATTGCTTCAGCTTGCATTTATGGAGTGATTTTGGGACTGTGCTCAGACTTGCATGTCTGCACTGTCTTTTAACTTTCTGCAGTCGCCAGTGAGATTCTGTAGACTCTTTGTCTACTAACTTACTTCCTGATTATTAAGGAAGCTCTGTCATCGTTAATTACTAAATAGAGAATATTAGATAGTGCACTTAGAATCGATGTGGAAATGCGCCCAAGAGGTTTTGTCTTACGTGATACCAATAAATGTATTTATATTATATTATTCAAATATTGTAATGTGTTTTATTAAACGCATTTAAATGTTTCCGTACTTGGCATAAAACGATTGATATGCAAAAAATAGTTGAAACGACTCGAAGCAAAAACTGACCACAGTAGGCCGAGGAGTCGTGGTCGTGAACTAGTGGCCAGCTTTGTTTTTGTCCAGTCGTAGATTCTTGTCCTAGTGCCAATGAAGACCTATCGTGTAGAGCAGTGCTTCCCAACTTTTCAATCGCTACGGACCGTTCAACGTTTGATAATTTTACCGCATCCCGTTGAGGGTAGGACATTGATTGTTTATATTTCAGGCTGCCTTGAGTTAATAATTTTAATTGAATTGTATTTAAATATACCTTCAGAATAAAATACAGTTACATCAAAAAAATGAATATAAAGGGATTTAACATGGAATATAAAGTGATTTCCATGGAAAGTCACACAAACCCGAGAGAAATACTTTAAAGAAATAAAAGGGAAATAATTTAATGTTCCTTGGGTGGCCCAGGGGTTGTGAATCACTAGTATAGAGGGGCCAATACATATTAAATCTAACGAGATTTAAAATCTTCATGTTGCTGTAGTGCGAAAGTTGGAAGGTGTCAGCTCGTGTGTCATTCTTATCACTTAACCATGGCCCGTTGAATTTTAATACTCTGTATAGTTCTGATCTTAATAAGTTCGTTAATTTGTAATTGTATGTTGCCTGTAATTTGGAACTGTATGTTCAAACTTGCCTTCAGTTATGTAAATTTTCCTTTGTAAGAAAATGTAAACGATAAGATTTTTGTTCAGTACATACCGGGATGGTTATTTTTCTTGTTGGTAATTCTAAACCTTTTGGGTGAGCTCGGACCCTTTAGGTTTTCCATTAATAGTCTTAGTACAGTTTCGAAATGCGATATTGATAAATAATTCAAAACAGTATAAACATTAAAACTTATATTACCTTGTACATCTTATATTAAAAATTGTGATGATTTTTCCCCCTCAACTATAGTAATAGTGTCATTAAAATTAATTCACTGAGATAATTTTTAATAAGAATTCAAGCGGAAAAAACTGGATGAAATAGACGCTTTTTTTCTCTTATTGCGGTTTAACATTGAAGGCGTACACGAAAATTTGTTTATTTTGTCTTAGTTAATCAATCAAGAAATTGAGCAAATTATACCAATCAAATGCTTTAAATTATCCATTGTGAATCAGAAACAAATATTTAAATCCTGCAATACAAAACACACAAGAAATTTATTTCATACAGCTTTAATAAAATAATATCGAATCAACAACACAGGATTGCATTACGTTTAAAAACAGTGTTTCTCGAGTAAATTGATAGTTAAAGTTTCCAAGCGTCAATTAAACGTTATTTTTTTACTGTAATTGGTCGAAAGCGTTTAATCAATCCATGTCTAGTACATCATTACTCTAGGATTCTATTTTATTACATCATTGTTAGAGGAAATTGTTTTCTGATGTTTTTCAATGCAGACAACTAAATAATTGACTTAACTTTCCCAAAATGCTCTGAAATTTGACTTGCGGCTTAGGTTACCATCCTTTAACAAGCGAGAAACAAGATATGAATGTCAGAAAAGTAGAAGTTGTAGTTAATGCCACAAGGTTTCATTATAATTGCCATAATTATGTATCGAATGATGGTAGCTTTTATCCAGTGATTGGAATCGAAGGTTTCCTGTCTTAAATTTCATCCCCAATACCCGACCTCGAACGATTAGCTCATTAAAACAGCTGATAAACTAAACCTTAATCTGTTTTCGACAAAATAAGTTTCTAGAATATTCGTGGAAAACATGTTCTTCAATAATGAGTTTGTATTGTGTTCTTCTCAGTGCAATAATACGTCCCATTTTTCAGCCATTAGGTATAGTTTCTTAGTTTATTTTAAGAAATCTGTGAAATACTTAATCAATTTAACTCTTATAGATTCTCTGCTATAGGAATAATTTTTAACTCAACTTTTTCAAGAGACCGTTTTGAGCCTCGAAATAATTGCACATTTTATGAAATCATGCAGCTATGAATTCTAACTTCAAATGATAAAAAATTTAAGTTTTTTAAAGTTGCAGTTTTGTGGCATCCTTATCATTATTAACCGAGAATTTAATATTTCATCTATATGTTCGTGTGTAAAAATGAAAAAAAAAAAATACGAAGCAGCTAAGTAACTTCTAAAAGATTAATCTCCAATTGCATCAATATTTTTAAGGGCATATGACCAAATTGGAAAAAAGTTTTGATTTAAAAAAAATATCAGAATTTTCTCCTATCACCATTAAAAAATCATTCGAATCGAATTTTTCTTCAGTAATATGGGGAAAATTAAAATATTATTTGTTTGCTCTAAAATCTTGTTTGTTTCTTGTACTTTCGGTTGTTTAACAGTTATTTTCAAATATCTCTTAACTAACGACCGGAACATAATTCATTTAGATTTAGATTAAGGGGGGGGGGTCAAACTAGCCGCTACATGCGACTCGGCTATATATCGGCACATCATAATATATAATAAAATAAAACAATTTCTCCGATATTGGAAAGATAGTAGTAGAGAAGATATGACTAACATCAGGACGTAAACATTAAAATTTCTTATTCTCTTTTATATATATATTTTTTATATATGTGTGTATATATATTTATAATAATGTGTATATTTTTATATATATGTGTGTTATATATATTTATGTTTATATGTGTTATATATTTAATGTTGTATATAGTATATGTGTGAAATATTTTATATATGTTTATGTTGTATATATAAGTTATATGTGTTATATATGTTGTGTATATATATGTGTGTATATATGTGTGTGTATATAGTTATGTGTGGTATATATATGTGTGAGTGTATATATATGTTGTGTATTATATGTGTGTATATATATAGTGGTGTGTATATATTGTTGTGTTGTATATATGTGTGTGTTATATATATGTGTGTGTTTATATGTGTGTGTATATATTTTATATATGTGTGTAATGTGTGTATATATAATGTGTGTGTATATATTGTGTGTGTATTATATATGTGTGTGTATATATATGTGTGTATATATATTGTGTGTTATATGTGTGTGTATATATGTGATATGTGTGTATATATGTGTGTGTGTATTTTTTGTTATATATGTGAAATGTGTAATATATATGTTGTGTATATTGTTGTATATATAGTGTGTGTGTATTTATGTGTGTTTATATGTGTGTATATATGTGTGTG
>BMAO01024557.1:0-25363 GCA_019973975.1 Trichonephila clavata
TTCTGTAATAATTTTTAAAAATATTTTTCAAAAATTGATTTTTACAATGTATAAAGGTATTTCCCTCCTTACGTGTTTTTAAAAAAATTATATTTTTGGGGGGAAGGGGAAATAAAATTTTTAAAAACAATGAGTTTAATTAATGATTTTAAAACATTCATTTTTTAAGAAAGTAACTTAAAAAAGAATCAGCAAAAAAGTAAACGAAAAAAATCATATTTTTTAAATGTAAAATATATATATGTACTACTTCTAAGGTCATTTTGCTTTTTGACCTTTTATCTCGCTATAATCTTACATGAAGTTTTTTCACACACCGTCGAATAGTTATAAAAATAGACTTCTAATAGAAGCATGACTTCGATATAATTTCTTTTAGATGTATATTTTTCATACAATAATATTTTCATTAAATTTCTCACAAATAAATTGCGTGGAAAAACTTAATAAAAGTGTAATAATGATAATATTTGATGTACAGCATAGAGAGATGCATAATAGCAATTATTTTTCAGTATTGATTAAAATGTCTATTTTTATGTTATTAATACTTTACAAAAATTCAAAAAAATTATTAATCCGTTACATTAAAAATATTTTGCGTTGTAATATAATTAAAATATTCGCTCTGATCAAGATATAGAGTTAAAAATATCTAGCCAAAAAGAATAAATCAGGGGAAAAGAAATGAGAAGAATGGTTCCCAAGTTTTTTTAACAAGCTAATTAAGGCGCGTTTATGTTCGAGTGTCGGTGTCGTAAAATAGCCCCCTCCCCCAATGTGAATCATGAGATGAGTGAGAAGTTTCTAACGATTGTCCTAAGATTCCTTCCCTTTTCCTGGTCTAGGAGGATCCAATTATCTTATTGTAGAACCACACTTTCGTCTCTTTCATAGCAATCCTCCAAATAAAATATCAGAAAAGTTAATTTGAATAGAAACATGATAGAAAAATCAAAGTATGAAAAAGCATTCACTTTGAAATAAATGTAAATAGTGAAAGAGAAAAAAAAGAACGACAAATTAAATTTACATTCAACCATTATTTTGATTAATTTTTTTTTAATAGAAAGGACTGAGAATTATTGGAGTAATCCAATATCATCCATTTTCAGTTTTCATGTGCTTAATTTAAAGTTACTGAGTTACACACAGCATAGATTTTGCCACTTTCTTCTAGTAAACTAAGGTAGTGATTTTCCCTTTTGTGAGCATAATTTGTGTCCAGGCACAGAATGTTCAATAATACATTAAATTTGAAATAGTATATGGCTGTGGAAATTATCTAAATCTGAACTTTAAAATAACTTCAGCAATAAGTTTTAAAATTCTAATTAATCCTGAATTGTACCCAATTTATTAAAATGCTTTTAAAATTTCAGAAATATAATCCCTGAGTTAGAGTTGGAAAGACAGTAGTGTTTTAAAAAAGAAATTTAAAAACTGCATTCACATATTTGTTTAAATAAAATAAAAGAAACTGAATATACACAAATAAATATAACATTTCAGTCAACACTGAAATTCTAAAAATCACAGCTTCCTGTTGTGAATGTGTGGTGGTGTGGAATTTAGGAGAATGAAATGTTATCTGATTAAATCCTCCACATAAAAAGTATACAAAAGATAGCATGTCAAGTTATTGAGATTTTATACATATATTGATAGAAATTTTATACATATGAAGAATTTTTAAAAAAATTATTCAACGCACACACAACAGTAAATTATAACATCAAATACTTCCTTACTAAATTTTATATATATTGAAATAAAAAATAGTTAAGGAATAGTGAGCAAATATTATTCCTTTCTATCAAAAATGCATTTCAAAATGAATAGCTGCTTCAATATAAAGATTTTGAAGTTCAAAATGTAATATATATAGATATAGTTTTTTTACAAATAAATTATTTTATTATAGATACTGTGGTGTGGAGGTAGTATGTTGGTCAAGAAATATTTATACCCAAATAAACAATTTTTGTTTTATTTTTTAATAATGATATGTTTTTTAATACTTATATAGAAAACAAATTAAAATTCAGTATTCATTTTTTAAAAAAATAATAAATCTGCAACCCTTCTAAATTATTTAAAGTACCTTCATAATATAAAAAGTATGAATATTTTTCAGAGCATCTTTTTCTATTATAATCTTATTTAAGTCAGGCAGTTTTGTTATAAAAGCTGCTGAATTGTTCATGGTGCTAAATACTGGCTAAGTTGCAGTCTTGGTGCAGGAAGAAAAAATGGGAACTCTGACAGCTTTAAACATTTGAACAATTATAACTTCAGGTTCTTATTAAAATATGCAGTTATATTTCCATTTACCTCTGAAATTGACACATCTTATTGGACTAAGTGAAGGCATTTCTGGACAGTGTAGCATTGATAATTAAAAAAATATATGCTATAAATTTGGACTAAAACGAGTAGTGAAAAATTGAAGCAAGCACTGAACATTCGAACAGTAACGGGAAATTTGGGATAATGTACAATCAAGTTCAAAGGAAATTATTGAAGGAATTAAACACAAGAAAGAAAAAATGTATTAATCCTTCTTTTTAACAACCCTTAAATTAAAAAAAAAAAAAGGAGGAAGAAAAACTTATACATTTTTCTTCATTGAAGTAAAATTTTCAGGAAAAATCAATCTCATTTTTTAAAACAAATATTTAATTTGTATATCTCAATACATCAAATTCAAATTTTTATTTCAAGAAATTATAATTCAATGAAAGAAAACAGCCACTGTCATGTAATAATAATAATATATTCTTATTATTAGAAATCTTATTTTTTTAAAAAAAGAATTCTGTAAGAAAATTTTTTTTTTTTCAAAACCTATATCAAAACCTTGTTTTTACTGGAATATGTGTTCCAAGCAAAATATACATTAAGGTATTTTGAAAATTTATCATTATTTTCCTGCTATTAATAATTAATTTTGAAGTACTGAAAACTTATTTTAAAATGATCTCTAATCAACATAGCTAAAAAAAGAAAATAATAATAATAATAATACTGTTTCATGAAATTTACTTTAAAATTTTTTTTTTAAAAAGTACATCAATACTATTGATAATTGAAATGATTATAATACTATGTTTTTTAATAATTTTTTCAGTTTTATACTACAGAATTTTAAGTTTAATCACACGTTTTAAGCATAGCTGAAATATGAATCTTATTGTGAACAATGGTTATAATGAATTTTCAGCAAAGTAAGAACAGAACTGAAAAATATATTATACCCTTTATATATTAGCTAAATCACAATATAAACATAATTTTGGACTGTTTTTTAACTGAAAAATTATATGAAATTCAAGTCAATTTTTGTTTAGCATAAGCTGAAAATAATTTTAATTCTAAACAGTATTTAAAAGGCAATGCATCTAATTCCTACCATTTTATAACAGTCAATATGATATAGATAAATATAAAACACAATTTTCTTTCTTTATGCTTAATATACATATATAATTATTATATTATATATCAATATTTTTCTAGTTATGTTTCTTAGAATCTGTTTTCTATCATTTAGCTTTGTGGGTAGTATAATTTTGTCTTATTATTTTTTTTCATTTTATTATACTATATATATATATATATATATATATATATATATATGTGGGGTTATGACACGGAGTTCTAGGGGTATTCACATTAATCACACTGTTTTTAACTAATACTAACGTTTAATGTGGACAATTACAGTACTACACTCTCTACTATACAGATATATTCTTGATAGCGTTTCGATTACTTCTTCTTGTACTCAACAATAGTTTCTCAGGTCTTCACTTAACAATTATCACACCACGGTTCACAACGGTGTATGGCATTCAGATGATGGATGTTCTTATTCAGTTCCTGTTCACTTATTGAATTCAGGCGATGGATGTGTCACCTTCACGTGACTGTCCTTCCAGCATCGGGTTACTTGGTCCCTACACGGCCAGTTAGATCCCGGTTGCTTTCCTTTTTTCTTAGCAGCGTTGGCTCTGACCTCCTCGTCTAGACCTCTCGCTCGCTAATCTCTCTCTAGTCGTTCGCTCGCTGGTGGCTCGCGTCGCCAGCGCCCTCTATAGTGCCGTCTATGTGGAAATTCCCACAACTTCTCGGGCATCCTACAGGCAGTGTCCTCACTACTCACGCACTAAGGATCTGAAATATACAAACTAAAAAAAAACAAAAAAAGAACATAGATTAGTATACAGTTACACAAATATCTTATACAAGTTCGTTCTTCTTCTTCATTAGTGCTTAGACCAAGGCTTCATCTGGTCTGCTGATGCGGACGTTACATTTGGCCCCTCATGGTCTCCAATTTTAGCAACATCATATCGGTCATGGAGTTTTACTCTAGTCACTTGGTAGGGTCCAAAATACTTTGGTCGCAGTTTCAATTTGTTTCCAAACTGAGTCCTCATGATTGCTACCAACTCTCCTTGCTTATACTGGTGAGCTTTTTTCCGCTTTCGATTGTAAGTTCTCCTGTTTTCCTCTTGTATCTTCAAAATGTTTTGCTTTGCTTCTCTTCTAAGGTTACACGATGTTGACATAGTTGATTTTGACTCTCTTCTTCAAGCAAATTTCTTATCATGACGTCTTCAGGATTCTTCATCTTGATTCCTATTAGTAATTCAAATGGCGAGTACTTTGTACTGCGTGAAGGTGCACTGTTCAATACACGTTGTAGTGAATCGACATGCTTGAACCACTTAGTCGGGTCTTGAATGGACATCTTCGTCAACACTGGAATCAGCACTCCATGGATTCTTTCAACTTGTCCGTTTCCCCTTGGTACTCCCGTCGTTATTTGAACATTACTAATCTTCTCCTCAGCACAGTAGTCTTCGAATTCCTTCGATCTAAATGCTCCTCCTTTGTCATTAATTATACGTGAAGGATTCCCAAAAGTTTTTTGTTGCAACTTTAGTCTTTCAATGGCTTCTTGAGCTGTTGTACTTTTGGTTGGGTATAGCCAAGTAAATTTAGTGAATGCGTCAATCACAGTGAATATGTGATTATAATTTTTGTTGGTCGTTGGCAATGGTCCAATGAAGTCTACGTGATATGTTGACAACGGCAGATCTTCTTTTGGAATAGGGTGTAAAAACCTTCTCCTTTTCCCTCTTCTTATTGACCAATATGCATTCTACACAGTTTTTTAGTACGTTTTCTATACACTTCCTCATATTCGGAAAATAATAGTCTCTTTTCACCAAGTCTTCTGTCTTTGCCACAGCAAAATGTCCAAACGAATGAGCTTTCTTCACCACATCTACTTGCATCATTTCTGGCACAACTAACAGTTCTTGATCTTCACTAAGTTTAAATAAAATATTATTCTTTATGGTGAATTCAGTAGTTTTGCCTTCATGCAACAGCTGCTTAATGGTTGTAATATACTCATCAGTTTCCTGAGCGTTCACAATATTGTGTGTCAATTCATCACTAGTCACTAGCATAATGGGATGTCTGCTCAACGCATCTACGTGTTGCATTTGTTTTGCAGGACGATGGACTACCTCGTAATCAAATTCTTGTAGAAAAATCGACCATCTAGCAATCTTTGGTGTCAACTCTTTCTTGTCTAGAGTTTTCGCAAATGCTACACAATCCGTTCGAATTAGGAATTTTCTTCCCAGGAGATAGTTTCGAAATTTTTTCAGAGCCTCGACAACCGCCAGTACTTCTAGTTCATAACTGCACAATTTCTCTTCTTGAATGGAAGTCTTTTTGCTCATATAATGGATTGGATAGAAATTTCCATCTTCACTTTGTTGTAAAAGCACAGCGCCTAAACCGAGTTTACATGCATCTGTATGCAGCTCTAACTTCGCGCCTTCCTTGAAAAGATGCAATACAGGTTCATTTGATAACGCGTTCTTTAGATTTTGAAAAGCTATTTTTTGTTCATGATTAAATTCAAAAGGTTTTGTTCCTCGCAATAAATCACTAAGGGGTCTGGCTATTATAGCGTATGAAGGAATATATTTTCTGAAATACCCTGTCAATCCAAGAAAACTTTGAACATCTTTCGCATTTTTAGGTTCTGGAAAGTTACAGACTGCTACTGTCTTTTCCGATGAAGGTTGAATTGTACCGTTCTGAATTATATGCCCTAAAAAATTAATTTTCCTTTGCAAGAACTGACATTTTTTTAGATTTAATTCAAGGCCGTATTTGGAAGCGATTTCTAACACACGAGTTAATTTTTCATAAGCTTCTTTTTCATCTATTGCCGGAATTATTATATCATCTAAATAAATAATTAAAGTACCGTCTCTTAATAAGTCTCTAAACACGTAATTAATGTATCTTTGGAAATAGTTACTGCTAATAGATAAACCGAATGGCACTTTCAAAAATTCATATTGACCTGTTTCTGTTACAAACGCGGTATACTTTCTATTTGTTTCATCAACATCTACATGAAAAAAATGCATTCTTTAAATCTAGCGTCGAAAATACTCTACCGTTCCCTAATTTATCTAATACCTCTTCAATTACAGGAAGTGGATATCTGTCCCTGATTATTTTTTTATTTAGCTTTCTATAATCGATACACAAACGCATCGTTCCATCTTTCTTCTTACACACCACAATAGGAGACGAAAAATCTGAACAACTTTCTTTAATTATTCCCTGTGCTAACCACAGCTCTATTTGTTTTTCAACCTCGCGCTTTTCAAGTAAAGATAGCCTACGTGACCTTTGACAAATGGGTTTTTCATCTGACAAAATTATTTTCATTTTCAAAGCAGTAGATTTCGTTTTATTTGGTTTGTAATGTTTTATTAGTGTATGTACTTGACTCCTTAATCTACTATTCGAGATATGCGATAAATCATATGAACATTCCTCGTATGCCTCAGATACCTTTAGCAAAAACAAATTAGACTTATCCATAATCCTCTCAGAATTAACTAAACATCCTGACTCATCAATCTGCTGTTCCCCCACTATTCCATCCTTTAAACATACCGGATTGCATATTCTAACATTTGACCTTGCTTCCTCTGATCCACTTTTCAAGAACTCATAAACTCTTAAGGGTAATAATATTTCTGCCTCGATCTCGCACACTGCCGCGGGGATGGTTTGTGTTTCCCCCCCTTTCAATGAGATTGTAAATTCTGAAACGTTTGCAATCCTCCGTTCGCCAAAACAACTGGTAAGGATGATTTGAGAATGCACTCTTTTTTTCGCTGAAACGTACTTTTTATTTATGATAACTGAGTTGGCTCCACTATCCAAAGTGGCAATTAATGGGATATCATCAACAATTACGTCTACATACTGTAATTCATTAAACAAAAAGTCATTTTGATTAGAAATAGTTTTAATTTGGTTTATGGTATGCCCTACACTTTTATATTTATTTTCTGACTTCGCCGTTTTTTTCGCACAATTTCTAGCAAAATGCGGCCCTCCACACACATAACACGAGATTATTTTTTCTTGTTTTACACTTTGGTTATGTTTTGGGAACTGTCTCTGGAAATAATTAGTATTTACTATGTTCGCGCGGTTTTTAATGTAAGCATCATTATCGTTTTTACTCTTAACATTGTTATGGTTTCGCGATTCATGCAGTGATCTGTTTTTCGAAATAAAAAATATATCGCAAGCTTTTCCTAGCTCATCTGGCACAAGCCATGAATCCGCCTGCAAAATTTTAATATGTGAAGCAGTTTCTAGATCTAAAGTGTCTAAGATTTTATCACTGACCATTAAGTCAAATAGGGATTTAAAATCATTAACGTTCCTAATTTTTAGGTAATATTGAAACATAGCACTTAAACGAGTAGCGAATTGTACATGAGTTTCATCTGTTTGCTTTTTGGCTTTTCTAAAATTAAGTAAGCATTCCTGAGCAGTGGGTTGGAATTCTCTTAAAACTAATGATTTGACTAACTCATAATTTTTGATTTCGTCATCTTTTACGTATAGTAAAATGTTATGTGCCCTCTCACCAAGAATATTAATCAGGATTTCTGATTTTAAGTCATCTGGAACATTTTTAATTTTGAATGCTCGTTCTATCGATTGAAAAAAAAGACCAAAATTTTCAGGTTTTGTTGGGATTTGTATCGTTAATGTTTTTATACTTTTAATTAAATTTTCTAAATAATTAGTTTCCCCCTGTAAACTTTTCTGGGTTACATTCCCTTCAGCTTTTGCCTTTTGAAGTTCAATTTCTCTGTCCATCTGTTGCAGTTTAATTTTTTCTAGCTCTAGTTGTGAGTTAGTTATTTGGAGCTGCTGTTGGCTTTTGATTGTCTATCCTCAATGGACAAATTTATCATATTCATTACAAATTCAGGGTCATCTTTAAACAGTTTTGAATTTTCCAATTTAGTTTTTAGCTCGAAAATTGTCTCTTTAGAGGAAACTTGCTCCCCAATTTCATTGAGCACATTTATCAAGTCCTCTTTTCTTGTACATTTATGATACGACATTTTAATCACAATAGAAGAGTATAAAAAGGTATCTTACCTTTTTTTTTTGTTGAGCTGTATCAATCAGGAAAAGGATCACTTGAGTTTATCCGTTCAAAAGCACAGTCAGAGTTCGAATGTTCCGTTCGGTTTGCGAAAGTCCTGAACAGTTTTTTTTTTTCACAGCGCACTATTAATTTAATGTCCTCACAGTCCACATCGCAATATCAATAGTCCTGATAGTCCACAAAGTTCACATCCCGATATCAATAGTCCACATGCCGGTATCAATAGTCCACACAGTCCACATCCGGCCAAGCACCCATTTTATGTGGGGTTATGACACGGAGTTCTAGGGGTATTCACATTAATCACACTGTTTTTAACTAATACTAACGTTTAATGTGGACAATTACAGTACTACACTCTCTACTATACAGATATATTATTGATAGCGTTTCGATTACTTCTTCTTGTATTTAACAATAGTTTCTCAGTCTCTTCACTTAACAATTATCACACCACGGTTCACAACGGTGTATGGCATTCAGATGATGGATGTTCTTATTCAGTTCCTGTTCACTTATTGAACTCAGGCGATGGATGTGTCACCTTCACGTGACTGTCCTTCCAGCATCGGGTTACTTGGTCCCTACACGGCCAGTTAGATCCCGGTTGCTTTCCTTTTTTCTTAGCAGCGTTGGCTCTGACCTCCTCGTCTAGACCTCTCGCTCGCTAATCTCTCTCTAGTCAGTTCGCTCGCTGGTGGCTCGCGTCGCCAGCGCCCTCTATAGTGCCGTCTATGTGGAAATTCCCACATATATATATATATATATATATATAATATATATATATATAAATATATATATATATATATAAGAATATTGCTCTAAATGAAAATATGATTTAATTTCAGCTGCAAAAGTTAAAAGGATTTTGTAACAATAATCCTCAAGTGTCTGTTTAGAAAAAATTTTCTAAACCTGATTCAAATGTTATAAGGATTAATAAAAATTTACTAAAAATTACAAATAATCAAAAATATATCAATAAACTAAAATATTTTACTCTTCTATTTTAAGTCTACAATATAGTTACAGTTCTACATTTGTTTTTCCAGTTTCACTTAATATTTTTAAAAATTTAATCTTAATTCTTATTTTATAAACATACCATATTTCTAATGAACTTGTATACAACAAATAAACAATGAAAACATATTTATATCTTAAAATTGAAACAAAAATTGAAAAAAAAAACATTGAAATTGTTCAGTAGTAAAGTTATAAACAATAAACGCACAATATTTATAATAGGTTATTAGATGCACACATACTGAAACACACACTCAACACAGCATATCCAAAAAATACAATACATTGCATTTTTTTTTCTAATTATGTTGAAAGTAGCCAATAATTCATAGAGAGCCAAATATAGCAACCTCAAAACAGAGGAATTTGATTTCCAAGGCTGTAAAAAGTAGGAATAGGTGCTGCCAACGAAATTGCGCATTACATGTCCGGCCTTGTTTGTTCCTTTTATCTATCAGACTTCCCGTGAAATGGTTTCGGTTGGTCAAGCCGCTTGTGTGTTTATTCAAGAAACAGCTACGGATCATAATTTGAAACATTATAAAAGTTTCATAAATTAATTTGAGAGGTTGCGTATAGATTTTTTTAAAACTGTAAATCTTATCAGTGGCATTCATAAAGGTTGAGTTTGGAGCTCGATCCCCTTCAATAGACAAATAAATTTTTAATTTTTCACATTACAACTTGATGTTTTCGTAAAATAAAACCCCTCCCACTTAAGTAATCTGAGTATGCGACTGAGTGTTGTTGCATCAAAAGTTAAATAAAAAGGAATAAGAAAAAGGTTAATATCGAATCTAAATTGGAGCATGATTTGGGATTTACTTCAAACATCTCAACTCTTTCACAAAATCATTGTCAAATAAATTTCGTAAATATTTGTAAGCGAATAAGCACTAACAAATATGTCCGGCTCGGTGAGCTTTATTGTTTTATGCCCCAATGGACGTCGAGAAACTGTCCGAGTTACACCTAATAGTAGCGTACTTCAGGTATGATATCTTATTTTATATCTAATTTTCATTTTTTTAATGAAAGTCAAAAAATGGGAAATTATTCAATAAGTTGTTTTCATTTAGGAAACATTGTAATCTGAATTTTAACTGTAATTTACAGTTTTTCAAAAGTTTCTCTTTTTATTTGGTAAATCTTTGAAAGAATATACTTTTTTCTTGTAAATGAAAAAAGTATCTAGTTGTTACCGAGCATCTATTTATCACAAACAAAATCTTTTTTGTAGTAGTATCCTTTGTGGTTGTATGAAGTTTTAAATTTGTTTCATTATAAGATAACATTTGAATGTGTGGTTTTTTTACTTAATATTTTCGATACAAAGATTTTCCTATTTAATCTATGTTGGTATTATTAGTTCGCTGACAAGAAAATCCCTTTCATATGTTTCTTCTGAATTGCAAAGTTCCTTTACATATTTTCACAAAAAGGGAATCTTATAAACTAGCTGTTTATTCTGTATGTATTGTGACGTTTGAGAAAAATAATGGTAGTGTAATATTTATGTCGCAGGTATTAATTACAGTATATACATTGAAGTTATTAAAAATGGTTAATTCCTTAAGAGTCCGATTTCTGTTGTTTGCGAGGGAGGAGATTATATAAGTCCTATTTGAAGTTTTCCAACGTACTTCTCTTTGCCCTCTGTAGGGTCTTGGGATGGTAGCAGTTTGCCTCTGTATCCTCAAGTTACATGCGGCCTATAAGTGGAGTAGGGGTTTATCATGGTATCAAAGGTTGTCAGGACGATGGCCAAAGACAAGACCTTGCAATATTTTAAGGGTGCACATGTGCATAGGAACGTAGTTATCATATCCACGAAAAGAAGCCAACTTTTCAGCTGTATGGTGGGAAAAAGGTTGCAGTATCTTGTGAAAATATAATGTTCTCCCATTTATATCACCTGAAATTATTAGTGTCTTAAACTGTAATGGGTACACAGACTACCTTCATTCGAGGAGTTATATACTTAAAAAAACATAGACAAAAGTGCTGAGACATACCGTAAAATCTCTGAGGTATAATGTGCACTTTTAACACAAAAAATAAAATCGAAATTTATGTGTGCATTATATGCCGGGTATAAAAATGATAGCTTCAAAAATAAAAAAGAGATGTGTTTTAAAAAAACTTAAACTCCTACAAAGGTTGGAATACTGTTTAAAAGAAATGTCATACTTTGTTTTTTTAGAAATATACTACTTTTTCAAAATCTTGGGGGAATACTTCAAATAAATGGCTTTAAAACATTATAGCATTGCTAATGTACATTCCATGTTTCTTCACAAAAAAGGGGTGCACATTATATCGCGAATATACCTTAAAATTTAAAAATGCAGTTTGAAAGTATAGGTGCATGTTATACACCAGTGCACGTTATATGATTAATTTTATGGTAATTTTAGATCCAAAAATTAATAATCTATTAGTCAGCAGGGTGGGGATTTTACCTCAAATCCAACCCTGGTATACATCACAGGCTTGTGTACAGAAAAAATTCATAGCCATTCATATGAATTATTTATAAACAGATATAAAAGATAAAAAGTGAACAAACATTTGATTCAGAAATTCTAGATCAGCAGTTTTAAAACTGTGGTCTGCAGTCTTTCATGTACTGTTGAGATTTCCCCTTTTACAGACTCTGAAAGGCCTCGTGGAAAAATTGAAAGATATGCTGTATTAGACTAAATTGTCCCCAATGAAAAAACTCTGCCAAAATATATGTTTTGATCCAGAATATTTAGCTAAGAATAGTTATATTTAGTTTGGGGGAGGGCAATGTCACGCTGATATATAAAGAGGAGCTGTGACGATTGAAAATTTAAGAACTGCTGTTCTAGATCATTCAGTTAACTTCTCTTAGTTTGAGCATCCTAAATGTAGAATTTAACGATTAGTATTATAAAAGCAACAGAGCAAATCAGCTATTCTGAAAAAGGCATGATCATATAGAGCGAGTAAAATTTTTAAATATAAGGTCTAAATGTAATTTAAAATAAATTAGTTTTTTAGTATTTATGTTTTAGCATGTTGATCAATAAATTGGAAAGGTTTATAAGGAATTTACACCAATTAGGCATAGTATATTAATAAATTTTAATTATACTTTATTATTTAAATACCATTATTTTAAACAAAACCAGATCATCTAATTTCAATGAATTAGTTAATCTTTTGAAGGTCATGTATCAAAATGTATTTACATGAATCAATTTATATTACATTGCATTATTCAGGCTGCCATAACGATTCAGTAAGCAGCTTAAATGATTTTAATTGAATAGATATATTGTGTCCCATAACATACTTTCTGATGGAATGAACCCATATAACTTTGCAAATGCTCCACTACATTATCTTTTTCAGAAGATTAGAAAAAATTTAAACCATTTTTCATAAAAGTATGTAAAAAAATAAGTAAAACAACTTATGAGCAAGATTATTGTTTTTAAATATGCACAGAAAGTTTCTTTCCTGTTTGTATTTCCTGACATTGGGGTCAGTTTTTTGATTTGGCAAAAATGGTTGTTGGGCTTGTAAATAATGTTTTTCACATAGGTTTTAATACTAAGACTGATTTTCAAGAGAAAAAACACTTTCTTTGCATATATTTTGGGTTCAGCACTTCTCTTTTAAATGGTTAATAGTTTCACAGAATAAATTTTGAGATTTTGTTCCCTTGTAACATAGTGTGAACCTTTTTGCTGTTGGTTTTCTAAACTATGTATCTTCATTTGTGATGCATTATTTATAATAAGTGTTTGCCTGTCATTTATTGTTGAATTTTTTGTCTTACTTATAATTTATTTCAATATTTATCTTTCAACTTCATGATTTCCCCTTTAATTAGCATTAGACTTAAATAATCCTGATTTTTTAAAATTTTTTTAGTTATAATTAATAAAATAAAAGTATTAGAGAAATAGGAATATTATTGTTCTCTCTAAGTATATGAACACACATCTACCAAGAAAAATAAAAATAGAATTCTTTTGCTTAAAGCTAATCGTCTCAATATGAAGGAAACATAAGATTCAAAACAAAACCTGTAATTTTTGCTAAATGTGCATGAAAGTTATTTATCTTTGGTTTAATATAGACAAATAGGGTTTTAGAAAACTATTCACTTTTTTGTTGATTACTTTTATTTTTTAAATATATCAAAAAATTATCCACAAAAAGTTATTTTTTTGTGAATATGAATATATTTTCAAAAAGTTTTTACTCATGCAGTTATGAAATTTTAATGAAGTTATACTGTCACATACATACAAAATCTAAATTTTCTTTTTTTATATATATATAATTTCTTTAGTTTTCAAGTCCAGAAGTAAATTCGTAGCAAAAATAAGGCAAATAAATATCCTGTAAAAGGTAGCTTGAAACAAAAATTCAATGAACAGATAAACCATTGTGGAATCATAATGGCTATTTCAACATGTGCAGAATAACATAGGCTATTAAGAAAAAAAATTTTAAGTATTATTTATTATGTAAATTTAGTCTTATAGTATTTTAGATTATATTTTAATGTACATAACTTAGATATAGAAAATCTTATTTTTTTATTTCACATGTATAACTTTTGTCATAGTAAAATATATTTTTACTAAGATATATCTATTTATTTATCATATTAATTAAAACTAGCTATTTTGATGTATTTTTTAAATCAAAATATATATCATTTAAAAATAAAAAAAATGTCTTTTTATATTATTGTCTAACCATTTAAGTGTGTTCACTATTTTAACATTAAAATAATAGTCAAGAATATTTGTACAGTAATTTTAGTAATTTTTAGCCATTTGAAAAGGAAATATGAATTGAGTTGTTTAGCAGGTTAGAATAATTTTTTTCTACATGTAAATAATCTTATTTATCAAATTAATAGTAATGTTTATGAAGTATGAACTCTTTAGTAATAATTCTGAATAATTTGAAATTAATGTGAATATATAAAATCCGTATGCAATTCATACTACCCTTTTTTTTTTAAATTCCTATTTTGATGCATCTCTTGGTCATGATTTTAAAATTACACCCAAGTGCAATTTTTAAATTTGAAGTCATTGCTGCACGAAATTAGATGGGGTAACATCTGAAAATCAGTGATGACACTGTTGTTGGCATGGAAGTAAATATATGACATGAAGTAAAAGTCAAATTTTACAAAACAAATAAGGAAAAAAAATGCAGTGAAAGGACCAAAATAAGTGAAAAAAAAATTACTGATATGAAGAACAACACCATGCAGATCTCCTTTCTGACAACCGCAGTTAATTTAGAAGAAAATGGATTTTTGTCCATCGTTTTACACTGTGACAAGCATTATAGGTGCAAACCAGTGGTGTAATGTACATCCCTGCATTACAGGGGGGGGGGATGCTAGGGGCCCAAAGCTTGACATACCAAATATGTATTAGGACTTGGGGCCCAAAACCTGACTTTGCAGGGAGGGGGAGGCTAATATTCTCTATAATGCCCCTGCTACAAACATAATAGATTATTTTCTTTCTGTTAACTACAGTTAAATGTTTGAAAAAAATCAATAAACATAGGCAAATTAGGAGTGGTAGTAATGGATTCCCTTGGTGCCTCAGCCAGAAAGAATCGTTACATTTTTTTGCATTGTTATAGAATCCTAAAATACCATTGTTGTAAATTTATCACTACTTATATGCCAAATTTTTATTGTTGAGAGTTGCACCAAAATAAGATTCAGTCATGAAAAAATAAACTAGAGAAAAACATTTAAATCATTTTGAAATTAATGTTAATGCATAAATAAAAACAGAAATCTATTCTGTATTAATATGCATTCAAAGGGTTGATTGGACAAGTAACTTCTTAAAATCTTTGAAATGATATGTAGAATATATTCTGAAGAAGTGATGTTTAGTTAAAGTCATGAGTACTGTTTTGTTACATTGTGAAAACAATATTTTTCAATGTGAATGCAACTTTGCTGGAAATTTTTATACATATTTGCATATTGCATATACATATTACATTTTATACATCAGTTTTTTAAAGTAAAATATATACAAGAAAATCTGTATTAATGAATAATAAAAATGCTTTTAATAATTAAATACAAGTTTCTCTCTTAAAAGTCATTTTTGTACAACCTTTTTTATATCTGAATTTTCTTTTGTTAAAATAATTTTGTAGACATATGAAAATGTTTTCATAAGTTAATGAAAATGTAAACAATTGCAGGAGATAGAGAAAATGTGAAAGGAATATCCATGTTTTTTAGGTATTTAAATTATATATAATTTATCATTTGTTTCTGTTTTGATTTTTGTGGTAAAAAAGGAAAAAAACCACTACAATAAAAAAATTAATTTTTTATTTTTAAAATTCATATTTCAACATTAATTATTTTCTAATAGTTAGAAATTTTTTTATGTGCTGGTTGAGAATACATTTATGAACTTAAAATGCTTTTGATGAAAATTTTCATCCAGTTCTTCAATAATCTGTGACTTTAAAAAGCATTCAATTTGAAATTCAGCATCTTTGGCAGAATTTGCTACTTTTGCCTCTAACAACCAATTAGCAATTTCTGAATACTCAAAAACAGCAGTGTATGTTTTATTGTTTATTATTTTAGTCTGTTCTATTTCTCTCCTGCATTTCTCAATATGATGAGCTAGAAATTGTTCACAAATTAATTGCGATTCAATTGATTCTGAAGTATGCATTGGTGCATAGTTAGTTAAATTTTTAAACTTATTTGATAATAAAGTTATAAGTTTACTATCCAAACCAAATACAATAAAACATACTATTCCTAAAGTATAATTTACAATAACCTCTAAAAATTCCAATTCTATGAAAATGCCATTTACGGCCTCCAATATAAATTTCCATAGGCAGACAAATAAACTTACAGTCATAGCAACACCAAACATTATTAGTAATGCAATATGCTTCAAGAAAAATTCGTCATCAATAAGTCCAGTTCCAATTTCATTGTTGTCATCAATATATCTTGAAACTTGCGAAGAGCATTGGTATCTTTGTGCAGCACTACAAGAATACCTAGAATCACAAACTCTTTCATACATACTACTGCTCATTGTGCCATATTCAGGGTGATTATCATATCTGATGTTTTTTCCTAAATCTTCAATATCTTCACATGTTGCTGTACTAGTTGAAGGAATTGATGTATGGACATTCTGATGCTCTAAATTTGGATGGTGATGTGTATTTCTAGCATTTCGTTTTAAATAAATTTGTTGTAAGATGACACATATAATTGTACCAACTAAACAAATAAATGTTAGAATGAAAGCAATGACATGATGATAAAATCCTAATTGATAATTTGGTTCATAGTTCCCCTTACTTCCAAAAATTATTAAACTTGTTGCCATAGCATAAGGTAGAATAAAACAGATCATAATTGATATAATGTTAATTTTTTTCTTTCTTTGTAAAATGAAACATAAGCTTCTTATTCGAATAATAAGTAATAATACAGACAAAAGTAAAGCACACATTCTTGTTGCATAAATACTTCCTGATGTCATTATATATTGTGCATAAAACAAAACACTGTACTTTTTAGGAGAAAAAAAAAGTAATATTCCACCTAATGAGGTTATAAATTGTGCTAAAACTAAATAAAAAGTAACTCCAAAACTTACACTTCTCCATCGTTTTCCTGTTAAAAAGATAAAAAATAACCATATGCAACAAAATATGTTTACTGAACTTAGGTAACTAATAGTTAAGCTCAAGTAAGAGGTAACATTTTGAATACCTATTTGAGAAAGGGAAATTACTGATGCAGATGCAAACAGAAGAGGAGCAGAAAATAATGTACTACCAATCACAGTTTTAGTTGCTACATCAATACAAGTTTCATACTGTGTTGCATACACATATACTGATGGTGCAGTAGGTAAAATGCCGTAAAGAAATCCAAAACTACTGTAACTTTCAGTTTCTTTTATTGTATTACTTTGTAGAAATAATGCAGATACCTTTTGCAGGATAAGTGGAAAAATAAGATTTTTTGTAAGAATCAAGAGGGTTGCTTGCAGTGATATTAAAAAATTTGAATGCTCACTTGTTATTGACATTGTATGCCCAACTAAGAGTAAAGCTGTAGCTGTGAAAGCTGAACTAAATGCTTTCAGCATGTCGTCAAAGATTGGTAAAACTTTTTGACCATATGTAACATTCCAAATAAGTCCAACTATAGTCATGACTACAACAGGATTTTGTAAAGTACCTTTTATAACATGATAAAGATATTTTCCACTTTTGGAAGTGTCTCTGGTATGTTTTTCACTTTCTAGGAAAAAAAATCCAATAGTATTCAGCATGAGTAATTGAATTGGGGCTACTATGTATAAATACATGGGATATTCAGGATGTTTATTCTGATATAATGCATTAAATAAAGGAAAGCCTAAAGCAAAATCATTGCTTTGTGTTGCTAATATTGCAAACATACCTGCTTTTCCTAAATCATGTGGATGTGTTAATAACATTGTAACTAGGATCACACAAACAAAAATGATAGTTTTTGACACAAACACAGAAGCTATGAATGCCCATTTGACTTGAGTAAAAGGGATAGTTGAAACAGTGACAAATATAAGAGATGGTAGTGACAAATACTGAACAAAAAGGGATAAACCTCGTGCTTCAGTTTGCTTTAAAACTTTTGTTCTTCCTAGGATATAACCAATAAATATTATTCCAAAACACTGTACCAAGGAAGGCAATAAAGTATCTCCCAGGGAAATTTTGGATATTTCCATTTTTCAAATTTTCTGGCTCCTATCAAAGGAAAAAATATATAAATAAGGAATAGTGGCAACTTTTTTTTATATATGAATGAAAAATATTAGTTTTGAAGAATAGAGTTTTTTTTAACCAAAATATTTTATAGGTGCATTTAGAAAGGAAAGTAGTTCACTTTCATTAACTTTTTAGTTTAAAAATTAATTACTTAGAAGTAATTCAAATGCAAAAAAATCCCATCTATAAATTCTTGAGAATAGTTTAATTTTGTAGTTATTTTTATTTAATATAATTTGTGATGCAGTTTTAAATCCTTTAAAATAATTTAATACCACAAATAATGTTTACTGATTTTTTAATGCAAATATTTATTTTTATGCTTTAGTTATTTGTTCTCTGTTTTAATTTTCTTGATAACTATTAACTTTTTCTAATTTATGGCCTAATAAAAGTAATGATTAAAATTTTATTATATATTGAAATTTTTTTCAGATTTTATATTAAAGTATAATATTGAGAGAGATGGATAGTTTTCAACATTAAAACTTTGTTACAAAGTGGTTTTTAAACCATATCTATTGATGGTGTGCTTACAAGATATAACACAGTAATGTTTTTCCTAATTTAGGTTTTAACTGAAATTTCTTTTAAAGTGATTGTTTTTTAAAAAATTTTAGTAGTTACATTATACAAGAATACTACATTCTTTAAACGTGATTGCTTTTTAAAAATTTAGTAGTTACATTATACAAGAATACTACAAAAAGAAATATACATTTAAAAAATTTCTACTTTTTCTGAATTTTATTTCTATTTATTCTGAGCTTAATATTTTAATAACAAAATTAAAACCTCTTTTAAATATTCTCATTTGTTGTTCAGAATTATAAAAATATTATTAATAAATAAAACAGGAGTTAAACAAAACAAAGTTGCTTAAGTTAATAATTCTGAATATCTAATTTTTTATTTTATTATTTGACTAATTCGTACCATTTTTGTATTCTAGTAAATTTCAAAATTTTTTTCTCTTGTGCCAGAAAATGCTATCAAAATTCATAAAAACATTTGGAAATTAATATTAGACATGTGTGCAGTCTTTGTCGATTAATCACTGATGTAGTTTAATGTACGAGTACCATCAAGTCTTAGAATTAAAATTTATACCCCACTATCAAATTCAATTGAAGCTTTTATTTTATCTCATTTGGTATTTAAAATTTGCACTATACTTAATGATTTTATTACAGTGATTCTTATATATATTTTTACATTAATAAGATATTAAAAAGCAAAATTTTTTAATTTGTTACACATTTAATACTTTGTAAGGAACTTGTATTTTATGTAATTTGGTACTTATACCTATTATCACAACATTATATGAAATGAAGCACCTGGTTGAAAATTCAGCATGCTTAAGACATAGGAATTTGAGGCTGCCAACTTGGTGATTTATTAACAGAGTTGGCAATTGTTGTGATAATATGCAAGTACCAGTAATTTAAATATTGAAATCATAAAATATATTCCATGATATTTAAATAAAACTTTTTATGTGGTTTAAGTAAGTATAATTCTAGGTAAATGTGTTGCAGGATGTGTACCCTGCCCTGCTTATTCTTTACATTTACTGATACCACTCGCATGCCTTTTTATTTATCTTCATATGATAGTGTTTTTTTAATCAGAATAATTTTGAAAACTTTTTAAAAAATTCAATTGTGTGTGAATTGGCATAGTCTTTTTTTTATTGCCAAGTCTTTTCAACCATTACAACTAATCATTTTCTGTGTGATCCTAAACAAATCTTGCATAAATTTCAAACATTAAAAACTGTCAAGTGATTTTAAAATAACTTAATATATTTAAAAAAATTTTAAAATTATTTTAGATAATTGCAAGTAAAATAAATAAACTTTATCAAATTTAATATACTTAAGTTTTGAACCAACTGCATTTTTCAATTCCTACTATTAGTTCACACTCTCCCTATATATATTTATGTATCTTACAATTTTTCAATCATTAATCAAATACTTTTATTCATCCACTCAAATTCAAATACATTTTTTTTAAACTTGTAGTGGGTGACACTTGATATTAATACAGTTTTTTTTGAAATATTAATTCATTAATGAAATTGAATTAATTTTAGTTTTATATGGGAGAAAAAAATTGTGTTACCACTTAATATTGTGATCCTCTCATATGTATATACATATTTATATTGTAATTATTATAAATAACAGTAACTAAAATAAAATTTTTCTTTGTTGACCTAAGTAGGAAATGATTTTAAATTTCTTTTTTTACTTGTTTTTCTCAAAATGTAAAATTAATAGTTGAGATTTATCTTAGTTTGAAAAGTAAAATATAACGTTTTATACAAGGAAAAATATGCTTTTCATATTAATATATACCTATTTTAGGTCAAAAGAACCCAAAGTAAAAAATATGTATAAAACAGTTGTTATATATAATTATTAATGCGCATATACAAAAATTATAAAATACATAAATGTAGAAATTGATATTCCAAGTTAATTCCATAAGAAATGTTAAAAAAAATTATTACAATTGATTTAGATTTCCAAAAACTTATGGAATCAACACAGGAAAATTATTTTAATATATTTGAAAACTTTTAAAATGCACACTTATTTTATATTTAACTTTAAAACATATATCTATATATAATAATTATTTTGGAGATACAAAAAATGTTAGTTGATGCCTTGAAGCTTTAAATACATGGGTTGATCCAAAAAAAAAGGTTACAAGTCGGATAAAGAAATATTTATTATTAATAGACAGAAAATACTATAGGGAATTAAGAGGTATACGTGTCTATAACAATTTGACATAATCACTAAGTCTATTTAGGCATTTATCAGAATGCAGGATAAACTTGTTTAACCTGTCTGTGGAGAAATCAGGTCCCAGTCCATTGAGCCAGGTCTCGATGGATGTTTTGGCTCAGAACTGTCTAGTAATATCGCAGCACATTAGAAATGTTATGTTGCACGCTACCATAGCTCAGTTGCAGCTCTGACGAGATTTCTCATAGAGTTATCCATCGATTGTTTTGAATCATTTCTTCAATTCGTGCCATGTTGATTTCTGTCATTGAAGAACTTGGTTGGCAGCTTCCTGTCATATTGCGGTTTTTAACATCCTGTCTGCCTGATTGAAAAGAGTGACACAAATTTGCTGCATGTTGTCTGCTCATTGCAGATGCGGACACATTCTTTGCCCATAAAAATCAAATAACAGCCTGTGCACTTCCAAATGAGACCAATTTTGCTAAGAGTGTTGCCATTTCAATTATCCTGAACTGTCTGGGAACTTTCACTACCTACCCTGCAAACCAGCTGTATTATAAGTATAGCACCATTTGTCTCCACTCTGGGGAAACAAAATTTCTCCACAATATATAGTTTTCAAATGCTGTGGCTTGGAACCTTTTTTCTGATCATCCCTCATATGTTAGTATTTTGAATTTCAAGATAGTATATCCAACATTTTTGGTCCTTCATTATCTTACATGAAGGTTTTAGATTAATAAGTTCTGAATCATTAAGCTTTGATTTATCAATTAAGTTAGCTTAGCAAACATTGCTTTCTTTTCCTTTTAATTATTAAAAAATAGATTAGTTTAACAAATAATGAAAAGGGTTTGTGCACTAATTAGGGAAAAAACAAGCACAGTAGTAGCCTTATTATTATTATCAGAAAAAGCAATTTTTGTTAATAATAATATACTAGTTTTGATGTTTTAGAATGTATATTGTTTGCTTTTGTGTGTGTGTATCAATCACTAATTATGGTGGAAACATTTTTCCAGTTTACATTAAGATATTATTCCTTATACATAAACCAGTATAACTACATAATAGAAATTTTTTTCTCAAATTTTTATAGTTGAGTGAAAAGGTACCTTTTTACAATACCAGGGTTGTTTTTTTTCACTGTGCTGTCCTGATCTTTTTTAGACCTAGATAAATTCCTGCGTAAATATTTATCCTTAAAAAATACTATCATTTATACCAAAAGTGACAAACTCAAAGGCTAACTTAGGCAAAACAAAAAAATGTTTAAGTTTAGGTGAGCCACTAAAAAAAAAATCAATATTTATAGAAATGTGAGTTTAATTTGAATAATACATTGTAATAAACACAAATAAAAGAACAAGAAAAGTTTGATGTTTACGTTCTGATACTGACATCTTTTCTCTTATACTATCTTTTCTATTTCAGGAGAAATTTTGATATTTTATTATATATTATTGTGTGCTGATATATTGTACAGGCTGCAAAAATGTTAGTTATAGGCCACGAGTTTGATACTCCTGATTAATACTGTATATGATTTGGAAACTTTTTACAGAATTTACATAAATTTATAAAAGATGAAAAATACAGTAAAACCTTTCTTATGTATCAATTTTTTTTTCAAAATTTTTATTTCATATTGTAAAATAAAAAGTTACTAATAAAATAATTAAGATGTATATATTAACATGCGCTTATATAATGCAGAAAATGTTTTTACCGACAGGGAATATAAAAAAAGCATGTCCAACTGAATTCGTCTTTAAAAAATAAGAATGTTAAAAAAATTAAAAACAAATTTAAAATATCTTATTTACATTATTGAAAAAAGTACTGGTGTAATAATAAGTTTTAATAAAGGAAAAATGTGAAATCTTTCAAATATATATTTTTAGATACTTTATTTTTAACAAGCATTAAATATATCAGGTATCCAAGCCCTAAATTCCTTCAATGAGCATCAATATCTTAAACTTGTTTATATTGCAAACTCTAATTTAATATCCAAAAATTACGTAACATTTAAATATTTATTATTGCTACCTCAATTTTAAACTCAGTATATAACAAATATACGAAAAATAATGTAGTTAATATAATTATCTCCAGACATTTACATTGTTAAAATGTTATAAAAATAAAGATTATTTGCTACAAATATTGAGCTTTTTTACCATTCTTTTAAAACCTAATTCTTTAAGAATTAAAGAGAAATCGTAAACATACTAACCTGATTTTTATTAATTCCAAGACTTGAACAAATATTCTTAAAAAATTTCGCTACAGAGAATATTTAAATATCTGTTCTCAGTGCAATACATAATCATTTTTTACTAGTGTCTAAAAATCCGAAAACTAATCGAAAAAGATGAAAATTCATTTGATACATTACTTTATTTGTGTACAAAAATGATTATATAATTAAAATCAATGGAAAGTTCTTCAAATAATTTCAGCCGTTTACTAGTTCATCAATTGTGTTTAGCTCTATCGGTTGGAAAAATGAGTATTGTTACGTTTTAAATTGCCGAATGAGCAAAAAAGAAAAATCACCAGGAGCACAGACGAAAACCTATCCATTACTCAATTCATCAATGCAAGAAAGGAATGAAACGAAAAGTGAGGGAGAATATGTCATGTCTAACGGTTAACAGTGAACGGTTACGAAACCGGTTAGATAAAAATAGTTCGTTCTAAGTCCCAGAAATATAATTATGCCCGTTATATAATATAGACCCGTTTAAAGAAATTTGATCTCTCTTTTTCAATCTCATTTGAAAACATTATGACGGTGCTAATTTGATGGTATAATAGAAGAAAAACTTGACCATATCCTTGAGATGTTATGAAGCGCATTAGGTGAAAGGTGGGAAAAAAGTCTCCAAAATTAATTGCGTGAATGTTCAGAAATAGAAACTTCAAGGACAATTGGTTGAAGTGAAATCTATAAATAGCTTTATTATTAATTGTCAGTCTAATCACGTCTGATATAGAAACACGTTTTGTCTTTTAAAATCAAGGTCTTTATCTCACTGTATTGTAGTTCTTAGTATTCATGCTTTGGTAACTTATTACTTTGTTGATAGAAAGGCCTTGAAATAAGAGTTATACTTTTTTTTCTTTCTCTTATGTGCAAACCAAATTGTACCCGCCATATTGTTTTTTTTTTTTTGGTATTGTTGGTTGTGTGTGAAATTTCAATCTTAATGAAATAGCTGATTATTTGAATTGGGAATGTGAAAAAGGAAAATTAAATCAATTAAACTAGGGATTTTCTGGAAATACTTATATAAAAAACACAGTAATTGTGTGGGAAACATTTGAAATCCGCGAACTCTCTATTTCGGTATTTACGTGGTTTTGGTTAAGTTAAATAAAAGTAAATTTGTCATCGAAATGTTTTCTATCTGAATAATATATTAAGTCTTTTTTTAAAAAATCATTTTTTGCTTTTTCAAATTAGCTAATAACATTACTATTTATTGACTATTATGTTTAAACTATCAAAATAAAGGAAAATATAATTAAATTATTTTATTAGTAAAATGTAAGAGTGAATTTTGTAATTGAACACACAAGGTTCTCTCCTATCTATATATATAAAGGAGAAAAGCTACTCACTCACTGACTGAGTGACTAATCACGATATCTCCGGAACTATTCAACTTACAGACTTGAAATTTGCTAGACATGTTCCTTTCATAGAGTAAAGATCCGCTAAGAACGGATTTTTTGCGATTTCGAACCGCAAGGGGTGTTATAAATAATTGTTTCCATTTTTAAACTACTCGACGTACAATCTTGAAATTGAGTAAGCAGATTCCTTTCATAGAGTAGAGATCCACTACAATACGAGTTTGGGGAAATCGACACCTAAGTGACATTGCCAGGGCTTAGGGGGCGTTAGAGATAATTATTTCCATTTTTAAACTATTAGACGCACAGTCTTTATATTTCATAAATAGATTCCTTTCGTAGAGTAGAGATCAGCCACACGATGGACTTTGGGAAAATAGCCTTCCAAAAAGGCGTTGCGGGGACTTAAGGAGCGTAATAGATCAATATTGTCGTTTTTAAATTACTTGACTTACCTGCTTGAAAATTGGTAGGCATGTTTCTTTCATGGAGTTAATATCCGCTACAAAATGGGTGTTGGAAAAATTGACCCCCAAGGGGTGTTGGGGGAGATATA
>BMAO01024558.1:0-20321 GCA_019973975.1 Trichonephila clavata
TTAAATTGTGGAACTTTGAGTGAGATTTAATGCATTGATGTAGTTTTATTTTTTACCATTTTATCAAAAGGAAAACTTTAAAAATGCTTAGTTATATTCGTCACTCATCAGTCTGCCAATATGCATGCTTATTAAAACTCACTAACTTCATTATTTACTTATTTACACACATGAAAAATTATGGTTAATATTTAACAAATCTTGGTAGTGTGTATGCATATACAGGTGGCAAACAACATAATCAAAAAACACTTGGAATATGAATTGTTCTTATTAGTATGGTATTGGTCCACCATGAGCATTAGTAATATGATTTGAATGTTGAATGGATGTATAAAGATTTCTTGTTTATGATAATTCTTTTATATACCACTCCTCCTGAAAATTATCTATTTCCACTTATAGTGAAAGTAAAACAATGTTTCACTTTTGTGCACTCAAACTTTATGTATAAAAGTTAATAATGATAATCTGTTGACTTAGGGCATTTACACAACTTCATTTTATCCTCATGTTCCATAAACCAACTAGTGATGAATTAGTTATGTAGAGTTGAACATGATCTGCATTTAGAACACCACCCAAGGAAGATTGTTTATATCTTAGAAAGAATATGGTCCTTGAGTACCCATTCAAATAATTTTGAGGTATTACCTAAGCTTTTACAATAACTATTAATCTGAAGCTTGCCAAGAAATACCTTGCAATATTAAATATTCATGTGCACTTTTACAGTGGGTACCAAAGGGAATTTTTTTTTGTCTGCTTACCTGCCATTTTTGCATGTGTATAGAAAGAAAGACTTGTGTGACCTTTGTTAAGAAAGAATTATTTATATTTCATAAAGTATCTGACATTTAATGTCTTACTAATAATTTAAAGTTAGCATTTATTAGTGTAAGTTTTTAATAACATTGCCAAGTTTTATATTAAGTGGTGTCAGTTATCTTTATTTACCAACACTAAATGCTTCATTATTGCTAAAAATTGGTAATTGTAAAATGTGTCATACATAAATTTCTCCCAAAGCAAAAATAATTCTAGATTTCTTCACTTTATTATAGCATTTAATAAAATAATTTAAAATGTATTATTAGCTACTTGATGTTGATCCTCAAGAGCTTGGTGAAAAGATGGAGCCAATGTTGATTTGGATTCACAGCGTAAAGGCAAATGTGCAGTTATAAAGACATCAACCAGACAGGTAGAAATTTCATGATGATTTATTGACTTATTTGTTTTAATGTTTTATCTGTTTTATTGTGAAACTATAGCTCTATTTAAAAAACTGGGAGCTAGAAACTGGTAAATGTCATTTTCCCCTTCTTTTCATAATTCTACTAAAATATTTTTTCTACTAGATGTTGATTAGGCTAGAAACTAAAATTAGGTTTCCTGAATGAATAATAAAACTGTATTTCTTATTGGTCTTTTTACATAAATTATGTTTGCAAGGGATTTTTTAGCACCCACCCCTTTCTCTACATTAAAAAAAGGGGGAGGAGGAGATTAAATAGTTATAAGTTTTGTGTTTTTTTAAATATAAATTGAATTTGTTTCTGTGAATTATATATAAAAATTGTCAAACTTTTTAACAAAAAAAATTTATTTTGAAGCATTGTCTTGTTTATTATTCTAATTTTACATGTTCATGATGAACAGTATAAATTTTAAATTTATATTGAATTTTAAAATTTGATCAACTATAAAAAGTAATTTTTGAACTGGATTTATGTGCCAAATAAGTTGAAAGCATGTTCTTGTGTCATTTTTAATAGTTAGAGGGTATTTATCCTCTTCTATGTCAATTAGTATAAAACTAACTAAAAAAAGTTAGTTTTTTTTTGACACTCAAAGCAAAGTTAGAAATAGTACAGATCTTATTTTTATGATTTTTTTCATTTATTAAAGAAATACTTTTTATTTTGTGCATGAAGGTGTGTGTGTGGGAGGGGGGGGAGGGAGGGAGGGAAAGCTAAAATTAAAAAGTTTTTCATTTTAAAATAAAATATTTTTTTTTTATGAAATAAAAAAAATTGAATGCAATTATAGAATTAAATATTATTTCTATATAAGCTTATCTTAAATTTAAAAACCATGCATTTTACTGTCTCAATTTGTCATTTTTTAAAAATTTTGATTCATGACATCAATTGTATAACAAGAGCATGAAATAGTCTTTTTAAATGTCCTTGTATTCTTTATGTGTAAAGTGACACACTGTTGAAAATTTTGAGAAACATATTAGAAAAATTAGCGTGGAAAAGTATTTTTATTAAAAAAATAATAAAAAATAGTCATTCTTTTTTTAAGTGATAAATTAGTGAGTTTGAATATTCTTAGATACTGCTTATTTTTTTTATTACATAGTAATAAAACATTATTTTTTGCATTTTTTTTATTTAGATGTCAAGAATTTGTGTGCTAGGCATATCTACTTTCTAATGATTGTTTTGATGTTAAATACTCTCAATTCTATTAATGTATGCTATTTCATATGAAATAAATAAATTTATTTGAGCATTCAATATTTCAGTGTGCTTAGTTCTTCATTGCTATAAATATGTGCATTTTTATATAAGCTTTCTTTTTGAGTGTTGTTATATTAATAACAAATTCCACTGTTTGAGTTTATCCTTATTTTTAAATGTTTTTATTATGTTATTGATCAGTCACTATTATCAATTGGTATGCAGAATAAAATCTATTGACCTTCTAATTTTTCTCTTTCGTATAAGTATGATAGTGATCAGACTAATTAACTTCAGTCATTCATCAATGATGAAATATGTGGTTTATGTTTAACTATGTATAAATGAAAACTTAAATAAAATTTTATTAAAATGTTGTGGTGCATTATATAGGTCATTGTTGACTGCATGTTTAATATACTTTTTTTGCATTGGAATAGATGTTTATTTTGACTTATTTTAAAATGCATATATTTGAAATTATATACATTTTTATTTATATAATAAAAATAGTTTGTTTTCATAGACTTATTTTTTGCCTGTTATTGGGTGATTGATGCGGAAAAATTGAAACCTGCTGATTTAGTAGTAAGTTTGATTTTTTCTCTTGTGAAAATCATTTGTTAAGCGTTATACAGTCAAACTCCATATTACAAATCTTTATATTGTGAATTTTTCTATGTAGCAATCTTTTTCTAGAACCAAGAACATTTCTTGATTTTCTTTGTAAAATAACCTCCCAATAGTGAAGTGCATTTTCTATGTAACAAACTTTTTCTCTTGTGAATCAGTTTTGAATTCCTTTTTAAAAGTATTTCTGGACATTTCAAGTTATTCTTTCTTTAAACTTTAATGGGTTCATAAATCTTGAATTGGTTTTATTAGGTACCTAGCTCACCAAGAGCAATATAATTCTGGGCTTTTCATCCAACAAGTGCAACCTTTAACCCCATTGTCCATTTTTTAAATATATAGTGCTTATGAATTTAAAATTTGTTTTATGTGGTTTTATAAAAAAATTGAAAGATGACCTCCATATAATGAACTGTTTTGTGAGATTTAGCGACTTTGTTAAATAGAGGTCCGACTGTGTGGTATATATATATACCCACACAGTATGTATATATATATATACATACACAGTCGAATCTCCATATTGCAAATTTTTCTACATAGCGAACTTTTTTCTGGATCAAGAATATTTCACAATTTCTTCATAAAGTAACTCAATAGTGAAGTGCATTTTCTACATAATGAACTTTTTCTCTTGGGATTCAATTTTTTCTCCCTATTTTGTGAAGTATTTCTGTACATTTCAAGTTGTTCTCTCTTTTAACACATTTTATGTGGTCATAAATCTTGAACTGGTTTTATAAGGTGCTAACTCGCAAAGAGCAATAGAATTCTGGACTTCCATCCAAGAATTTCAACATTTAACCCCCATTGTCCAGTTCTCTAGATACATCTTCGATATCTCATTTCACTTCAGTTGAACTGTCTCGTATCTCCATTCATTTGTAGTGTTGATCAGTCGTACTGGTAACTTTGTTTCATGTAGCTCAAAAATGTCAAAATGTTAGTGCTTGAGAATCAAAGCAAAAAAATTAATTCTTCAGGAAGTGGATAAAGGCATAAAAAAAACTTTCCTTGCAGTTTTTCTTTCTTTTGATAGGTAAGATATATAAAATAAATATTAATTTACAAAAAGGTGTGAATAGTTACTTTTTAAAAAATATATAGTGTTTATGAATTTAAAATTTGTTTTATGTGTTTATAAAGAAAATTGAAAGATAATCCTTCATATAATGAATTTTCTGTATAACAAACTTATATTTGGATTTAGCGACTCGTTATATAGGGTCCGACTTTATATATCTTTTTGTATCAGAAAAGTATTGTTGATTTTAGTGCAATTAAAAATTATCATAAAAGTTACTTATTTAGGAATTTGCATTTTTTTATATTGAAATGTATCAATGTTGTTGTTTCTATAAACAAATATTTGTATTACAGAAACAACATAAAATCTTTGTTTGAATATTTTGAATGAAGCTCATAGTTAATTATGTCATTTCCTATGTACTATTATCATCCTCACTATTTAAAGAGCCACCTCTATGTTTTTACAGTTAGAACTAGGGTTTCTGATTACCGGGTTTTTCCATTCCGGAAAGTGGAAATCCCGGAATGTGATTGTCGTTCCAAAATTCCCGAAAATACATAAAAATTTCAAAAAATTTAAAACAAGTTATTTTTAAATAAAATCAATAATAATTATATAAAATAAGGATGCATATGAATTACAAAGTTAATTCTTATTTGTATAATGAGCTAAAAAGTACAAAAAATATATAATAAATTGATTATTTATTTTTGAAATATAGGATTTCAGAAAGCATAAGCAATTTATACTTTAATCACTCAAACATGAAAAAAATGTTACAGTTAAAGATTTTGTAAATTAAAAATCTCAGGGAAAAAATTCACTTCTTAAAAATAATTACTAAAATTAATGTTCCTTTACTGACTCGCATCCGTTTGCAAATTAACCAGTCAAAGCTGAATCAATTATTTCTCTAATGTTACTACTAAGAGATAAATATTAATATATAATTGAAAACTCATTTGCTATTGAAGGGCCAATTACGTACGTCAAAAATATTAATTATTGTATTTAAGATATTTTATTTGTATAACTGATTTCTTGTTTATGAAATTGCTGCATTATTGTTACATTCCCTTCTTCAAATTGCCGATTCAATTAAATAGCTCATAATAAAGTCAAGTATCCCAAAATTTTTAAAAAAAAAGATTAAATAAATAATAGTTTTAAGTATTAGTTATTACATTATCCACATAAATTTAGATCTTGGAACTTCAATCACATAGTGCTGGTTGGCAATGAAACGTGATTGCTTTAAAAACCCAATATTTCTTGTTAACGAAGCTTGATACACAGATAGACAGGAATTAATCTGGGCAGATACTCCTGCCAGGGCTAGCTGGAAAAATTCTCACCTCTCAAAATTCTCATATTACACTCTTACCCTACAGTTGAAGTAACGAACATTCCTTCATCCAGAAGTTCAGGGTGAACAATTGCAAATTGCCACAGTAGGGTCAGTTAACGATGCCCGAGATTGAAATCTAAGGTCAAGTAAAAAATAGCTACTTCATAGATAATTCAAGCCCTGTGTGATTCCCGGGAAATCCCATGACTAAGTATAATTTCCAGGAATAGGAAAAGTACAGAAATCTTATTATTTTCCGGGATCCCGGGAAAGAAACCCTAGTTAGAACCAATTAGTGTGAGTAAACAGTGTTTCAAAAGTTAAAGTACAGCAATTTTGAAATAAATTTTTAAAAATTCATTTTATTCCAATATCTTATTATATGTGATAATTGCTAAGTCTTAAAGCCGTAGTGCAGAAAATTATGTTTTCAATTTTACTTGAATCCATGGATTTTAATAATAGAATTAGAGCAGCATCAAAATTTTAACCATAAAATTGTTTTGGTGTAGATTTTAAAAAACAGCATTAGCAGTTGCTTGTTCAATTGAATGTTAATTTATATGAGTCACATTGCTTTTTTGACACTGTGTAAGAAATAGCAAAATTGGTAGAACATCTTTTGAAGGAGTTTGTAAAAATCTAGAATGTGAGAGCAAAATGTAATTGTAGCTGCATTATAAAGATTTGAACAAGGCATATATCAAGTTTTGGTCAGTGGTGATTATTTCAAATGAAAATTCGATCCTGGAAGGTCTCGAATAGCTACCATGCAGTGCAGTTGGCTCATAAAAAATTTGGATGAAACTGTGATTTTTTAAATTTTAAATTAAAAATTCAGTTGGATAAATATTAGAGGAGGGAGAGAGGAATATTCATTGAAAAACTTTTGAATTGGAGGGGTGGGGTGTTCTGCAGAATCTTGATATCTCCATAACAATACAGTAGAACCTATTTTTTTTGTGCGGTCCTTTTTTTATGTGATTTTATTTTTGTATGATTTTTTTTTATGCAGTGTATGAATATCAGCGGCTTTGGTGCTACGATAATGTTTTCTATCAATTTCAAGATGCTCTGTTCATTGATTATAAAAAGTCTCTCGATAATGTACATTCAACTACTTTCTCTCAACACACTAGCAGCATGCACTAGATTGAAGAGGAAACTGTCAATGACAGTGATATTATCAATAATTTGATAGATTATGAAGACAGACAAGAAGAACCGGATTCTTTGAGAACAGATAAAATATTGGCAGAGATCCAGCTTTCCAGCAAATCGGAAAAGCATTTTCTTAAAATAGATACCAATTCTTAAAGGAGTTTGAAATTCCAGAAAGAGCTTTGATCATGCATATATGGTTATATCATTCACAAACAACTGATCAACCGATCATTGTCATAAAAACTTATCACATACTTTATGGTGCTAAAAAATAAATCAATTTAAATTGTATCTTCAAGTAGCGAAAGCGATTTTAAACTAATTCATCACAGAAGATGTGCACTTTGGAGTGTGATGAGTAGCAGTGAATTATATTTGAGCATTATGTATGAATTCTCTACATTATGTTGACAAATTTATTAGTTATATGTAAGTATTTATGAAATTTTCGCATGTTTTTGTTGTGCGGTTTCTTTTTATGCAGTCCCTATCTACCGCTCAAAAATAAGTTTTACTATATTTGCAACAACATAAAAATGCTTGATTAGAGTGGGATAAGTGGCTGCATGTTATATTTTTAACAATATGTATATATATATATAATTGAAAAATATAATCTAAAAACAAAATACAAAAAGTCAGAAGTATATTAAATATTTAAAAAAAGAAGAAAATACAATTAGGTAAAAATTGAAAAGGTAGACAAGGTAGTCAAAAAGCAATTTCGAACATAGGACTAAATAAGGGGAGGGGAAGGGGTTAAACTAGTTTTTGAGATAATTTGCTATATATATATTGTAGTATTTAACTTACCTTTTTAGAACCTTTTTACATAGAAACTTCAGTCAAATTCTGTGTATTACACTTTATTAGTTTTTTGTTCTGTAAATCACAAATTATTTTTAACAAGGTGTAATGTGTAAATTTATTTCCACATAACTAAATTTTTAGCGTATTAGCTATTTGTAGTATTTGTACATTTTATAATAAAGTATTTGTTTTAAGTTATATATATACAATTTTTTTACAGGGTGTGAATAAGGATTCATACTTGATCCTGGAAACTTTACCGCAAGAGTAAGTGAGAATTTTGAATGGTAATGTTTTTGTATTTTATTATATATGTATGCTCATCTCATCTAAATTATTTTTTTTATTCTAGGTATGACTCTCGTGTTAAGGCTATGGAAGTAGATGAGAGACCCACTGAACAATACAGTGATATTGGTGGTTTAGATAAACAAATCCAAGAGGTTTGCATTTTATTAATTATTTTTATATATAGCATCTTGAATTGTATTCAAGAATTTTGATTAGGGGGTGTTTTAATGTTTATCCATGGTTTTCTAACACAGTGATTATATATAGATTTATTTAATAATAATAATAATTTTTTTCAAGCTTATTATATAAAATTTTAACATTTATGTAGATTTAAAAATGAAACCAAGATGTGTGCCTAGA
The DNA here is from genome assembly GCA_019973975.1 of Trichonephila clavata. Lineage (NCBI taxonomy): Eukaryota > Metazoa > Arthropoda > Arachnida > Araneae > Nephilidae > Trichonephila > Trichonephila clavata. Next base: position 8,111 of record BMAO01024558.1, read on the forward strand.
GTGATCATTTGAGAATTCCCTTCAGTCAAAAGACTTAAATTCCATAATAGATTACTTGAATATTTTTTATCTTATCAGGCAATAAACAGCTTTGTTGGGAAAATAGTTTAACGCTAACTTTAAGGTTTTTTAACCCTTTATGAGAAATCAGAAAAGAAAATTGATCATTTATGAGCAGTTATGTGTTCTCCTCTGATTATACTAAAAATCTTCATCTAATTATACTTCATCTTAAATAGCTATATTTTGCTAACATTCTTCTATATTAACTTAAAATTTTTTGGCATCAAATAAAAGTTTCTTTAAAATTTTTTATTTTTTTTATTTTAAGTAAATAGTGTAATTTTAAAGTTTTATTTTCTTAGATTTGTAAGAGAAATTTCCAATTTTAGACTTTATCATTTTTCTAATACGGGAGTGAGGATTTCAAAATCGGACATTGTTAATATCTGAAAAATAAAATTTCAAAATGGTTATCTTCCAGGTTAAGTGGACACCACTTCAACCTAGCTAGCAAGAGTTAAATCTGAGCATGTACTATGAAACGCTTAACCCTTGATTCTTTCATACTGTTCAGAAAGAAACACCTTTTTAGCTTCACCAATTTATTTTAAATATATATATATATAAACTTTGATAAAAAAAAAACCCCTTAAAATACGATATACAATATACTCGGAGTTCAGATTCGAATCCCCTCCCTTGAATCCTTCTACAATTGTTTTCACCCATGCTGCTCTTCTCTTGTTCACTTGCTTGAGTCGAGTGGTAATAGGCTGCATGACACACATTAATATATTGTACATCTAAATTTTTAATTTTATGTAACTACAATAGAATTATGAAAAATTTAAATTCAAACAACTATATGATCAAAGGATAAATACTGACAAATCATAGGTGGCTATTTGCCCATTATTTTGAATGCTGCATACCTTTACTTCAGCCTGTCAGTGATACCATTTGTAATGGTGTAATGAAAACAGAATGTGATTGCTTCAGCAATGAGTCTTGTCCTTTTTGCCAATGAGGGTTATTTCAGTCTTACAAATGATTCTCAGAATCAGTTTGACTTGGAAAGGCTCCATAACAAATAACTTTTGCCTCTATAGAATTTTCTGATAATTATAGTTTAGTTTGTGTGATTACATTGTTATATCTGTCTTTCTTTTTCAGCTAATTGAAGCTGTAGTACTACCAATGACTCATAAGGAAAAATTTGTGAACTTAGGTATCCAACCTCCAAAAGGTACTTTTAAATATATTTTCATATTAAATTTTATGATTGAATTATCATAAGTTTTGTTAGTGTATGGGTACATACTATTTTTACAAATATGATTGTTTTCTGTTATTTTCTTATTATTTATAGTTAAAGATTGTTAATGCTATAAAATAAATTTTGCATTTATTCATATAAAAATTACATAAAATCGTAAATATTGTCGCATTTGTATATTTATTTTATTGGAATTATTTAATTATTATTTTTAGCAGATTTATAAAATAATTATTCTCTTATAAAACAAACAAATTTTTTTTCTGAAACAATGAATTCCAGAATTTAATTTAGTCTGTACAGTTAAGTTTTGTTAATGTATTTGTAAGGAATTATTGATTAGAGGTAGTTGATATCTTTTTTCAATTCAAACTTAATTCCTATCTCATAGTATTCCATGTGTTAAATTTCATTAGTATGATCATTATTTAAAACATTTTTTTATTTTCTAAGAGGAGGAAAGAGACATGAAGGTAGTACTGAATTGCTTTTTTTCTCCTTTAATTTCTTTAGGAGTTCTTTTATATGGACCTCCAGGTACAGGGAAAACTTTGATGGCTCGAGCTTGTGCAGCACAAACAAAATCAACTTTTCTAAAATTAGCTGGTCCTCAACTTGTACAAATGTTTATCGGTGATGGAGCAAAGTTGGTCAGAGATGCTTTTGCTTTAGCTAAAGAAAAGGCCCCTGCAATTATTTTTATTGATGAATTGGATGCAATAGGTATTTTAATTCTTGCAGTCCTCTCCTTTTTTTCTCTTGAACTATTTTTGTATCATCTAACAATATTTCTACTAAAAATATTACCATAATTTTTATTACACATGCATTTTGAATTGAATAATGAAATTAAAATCTTATGTTATTTAGATTTATTAAACTTATTCTGTTACTGGTATCAAAGGTTTAGGTTTCTACAATGTGGGAATCAAAGGATGAGAAATATTCTCTTTTGTATGTGGTTGTTATTTAAATTTTTTAACTATAATTGCTAAACTGAATATTTCTAAATTTTTAAATTTATTTATTAGAATATGTTAAATATAGGAGTAGGTATATTAAATTAAGTTTTTGAACATAACTTTTTATATGGATGATTGTTGCTTTAATATTGGAAAATTTTTATATGTTCATTGCTTTAATTATGAGTTTACAAAAATTACTTTATTTTTCACAGCTTTTGTAAGTTTACCAAGATTAAGACATAGAAAATAATTGTAAATTATACATTGTTTATTGTATCTTTTAACCATTGAGATGGTTGATATTGAAAATCTATTTATAGATAATATACTGCTCAAAATTAGGAGAGCAAGTGAAGAAACCTTTGCGCAAAAGCCATTCATGGGCATAAAATAGAGATTACAGGTGTAACAAAATGCAACTCAGAAAAAAAAGAAGCAAAAAACAATTGTATGGGAATTAAAATTCTTTGGATTGATATAAAGAACATGAAATGGATGCTTTAAACCAAGAATTTTGTTGCATGTAAATAACAAAAAACTGATTGTTTGTGTGGAAATGAAGCAGGATTTTGAATGTGGTGTGAGGTCTCTCTAACTGTTAACACTGCCATACACCTGTTTGGCATGGAAGCAATGAGATTATCGATGGGACTTTAGGGAATACTGTGTTCCATGCTTGACGAAGTGTGATCTTCAAGCCTTAGACAGTAACAGAAGACCTTGGTCTTACAGTAACATGTCGTCCATGTCTCAAATATGCTTAATCAAATTAAGATAAGTAAAGTATGATGGACACTCCCTTTGCTGTATTGTTTTAGCTTCAAGAATTGAATCACCAATGGCTGCAGCGTAAGGTACAACGTGGGATGTCAGGTTCTTGTCTGAATACTTTTGAGCCTTCAAATTGCCATTCTGAATGATATGCAGGTCAGTATGTCCACATATGAAGATTCCAGCTCATATCATCAAACCACTTCTTCTGTAATGTGATCTTTCCTGAATGAGTGTAGGGTTATTTTGAGGGCCCTTTTCTTGTCATACTAAAACACATCTGGGTAGTGAAACACACTAAAACACATCTGGGTAAACTGAATTGGGACTCATCTATAAAAGCATTTGATTACAGTCATTTTGCTTCCGGTCTGGTCTTGATGCGCAACAGCTCACTTTCTTTGAGCCCCACACGTTATCTTTCTGTCAACAGAATACACACCAATGACATATGTGCATACAGTCCACATTCATGTAGCCTGTTTCATGTTGTTTGGTTTTAGACCCTTCTTCCTGTTGCCAAAAGAAACTGTCTTTCAATCTGTGTTGCATTGGTTCTTCTGTCTTGGTGAGCTGTTGACAAAATATATCAGTCATTTATTTGCTGTGGAAGCACGTGGATGATCTTGTCCTGGTCGATGTTGAACATGCCCTGTTTTTTGGAATCATTTTTCATGGTTTTCAACGACACTTCATACCTTTCCAACAGTGTCCTTTATCTTCCCTTTGTGTTTGTGCAGATTCCAGTCTCTTGATAATACACAAAGCCATGAATTCTGGTAGATCACATTGTCATTACATTTTCCAATAACCTTTTCCTAAAGCAACAGCAGGAAGGTTGAATTTTACCACTGAGACAATGAAAAACAATAACTTCTATGAACTTTTGATTTCTCCACTTATGGCCCTTTTATGGTTTTTGAGGTCATGAACGTTGAATTGTGTGTGAAGTTTCCTTCTATTTTCCGCTACACTTTAGACTATGGATGTTTCGTTTTATGTTAATTATCAGAATACAATGGTTGCATAATTTCCTTAACTTCATGTGCTCCCCTAATTTTTTGAGCATTATACATCAATATTTTAAATATTTTGTATTGCTTTTCAATAAAAGCTTTTTAATTTGAAAGATGTTATTAACATTTTGAAATTAACCTGTATTTGCTGAGTTATGTTTGTTCTAAATCATTAATATAGGTTTAAGTTGATTATTAATTGAAAGTAATATTTTAAATTTAGTTATTGTATTCTTTTCTAAAACTTCATAACATGTTATTTGATTTATTAAAATAGGAATAAAATGACATTAACTTAAATTTTAAATGCGAAATTATAATAATTGGTTACATGTATGTCTCCAAATTAATAATTAAAAAACAATTGGAGATTTGTGTACTATATATATATGGAGATTTTTGATAAATTTTCCACAAATTTTTATTTTTGAGTGAGGTTTTTGCCAGTTCTTCCTTTTCATATCATGTATTAGTGTTTCTTAATTATTAATTTGTAATGTTTATTTCTGTTTAATTTTTTACATTTTAAAATTCATCGTAATATCCATTTAGGAACAAAGCGTTTTGATAGTGAAAAGGCTGGAGATCGTGAAGTGCAAAGAACTATGTTAGAGTTGCTTAATCAACTTGATGGTTTTAGTTCTAGTACAGATATTAAAGTAAGATTTTAAGTAAAAAATGTATTAAGTATGTAAATTGTCTTTTGAAAGTTTTGTCTTTTTATATTTCTTATTTTAATTTCATTTTGTTGTATAATATTTAATGAAAGTTTACTTTTTAATGTTATTGATTTGATATTGCTCATACAAGTATTGTAAATTTTATTGTTTTACTTATATATATATATTTATAACCTCTTTTATATAATTAATTATTTTTATTAAAAGAGAATAATTATAAAATATACATACATGCAAAGCGTATAGCCTATATTTGCATTACATTTTTCTAAATAAAAATACTTTCCATTTTTTTTGTACCCCCTCTTTCTGAAAAAGATGTACTTTTAGAAATGGTGTTCAAAACATGGTTTTGATATATTGTTGAAATGTATTACTTACAGTATGAGTTTATATCACTTAAATTGTTAACTTGCTCACCTATGCCATTAATTATTGATGTAAGGCTAGTTGTATTCATTAATAATTGTGATTAAAAAGAAATTTTGATTTTCTCTATCTTTTTAAAGAAAAGAAAGATCATCAAAATACTTTCTACCATAAAAATATTTTCTAATGTAACTTGAAGTTTTTCAAAATATTTTAAATTTTCTTCTCTTAGGTTATTGCAGCTACAAACAGAGTAGACATTCTTGATCCAGCTCTTCTTAGATCTGGTAGATTAGATAGAAAAATTGAATTTCCTCATCCTAATGAAGAGGCTAGAGCTCGAATAATGCAAATTCATTCAAGAAAGATGAATGTAGAGTGAGTAATTAGATTTACAATTCATATAAATTTTATTTCAACCAATCGTATTAAAAACATCAGTTTCTGAAAAATCTTTGAATTTTGTTGCAAAATGTCTTGAATATTTGGAAAAGATTTATTAAGAAGAGCTCAGAAAATTTCGAAAGTTACACATTTTATATTAGTAAATGGTAATATGTTTTTTTACCTTATCTCAACATATTTTTTTCAGTTGTTTTATTAATTGTAATGCATGACATTCAGAATGAGATGAAATCTTATCAGGTGTAATCATAGGAAAATGTTTTTTGAAAATAAATGTACTATTTTTTTTAAAAAAGATTTAATTATTTTCTGGTATCATTTTTTATCATAAAGTAATTATTTTATTTTTGTTATTAAATAAGTTATAAACATTTTTAAATTTATGAAATCATCTTTTTAAATTTGAGTCGAATGTAGACTTAACTGAAGCCTGGAATTATTTGAAAACATAAGAGCCTCGTATTTTTCTTGTAGTTTACCTTATAATTTATGTAATTTTTTTCTATATATTCTCAAGTTATTTTATGCATCTTACTTTCTTGTATGTTTTAAATGCTGATTGTATTAAATTCTATAGAAAGTTTTTAAATGTATTTTAATGTTCTTAGTTGCAAAGTAACAAGTATGTTGCATTTGTTTACTGCTTGAGAAATTTGTGCTCAATTTTTTATGTCTTAATTTTAATACTGATATATTTTGGAATTTTTATATTTGTTGACTCTTCAATTCTGTTTTCAGTCCTGATGTAAACTTTGAAGAATTAGCCAGGTGTACCGATGATTTTAATGGTGCACAATGCAAAGCGGTGTGTGTGGAAGCTGTAAGTCAATTTTAATAATTTCATAAATTTCCTTTTTCCCTTCATTTTTTTGGGGTGGGGGGAGTGGGGAAAAGAACTGTTATAACAAGAAAAAACTGTAGCAAATACTTAAGAATTATAAAACTGCTATTTATTAATTCTTCATTTTAATTGCTATTATTTAATATATATTGAGGACAGTGTGTAAAAGGTGTCCAAATTCATGCACAATTTGCCATTTTAATTCCTTTTACTTTTTTAACTTTGATTAATTATTACATTATTTTTATCACTTAAAATATTTTAGTATGGAAGTTCACTTTATTTTAACATAATTTAACAGGTAGCCTGTTTTTTAAAATAAAAAAAAAACCTTTTATACTCATTAGTTTACTATATAACCAAAAGTCACGGGAGGCTTTGGATTTTTATACACTTCCAACTTCTAGAGAAATGTGATGAATGTTTTATACCTTTAAGTATGCTTTAAGCATTTAAAGAACATGCTTGAAGTCACACTTTTCATTGAAGTTTGTGACTTGAAGAACATCTACAAAAGTCAGGAAAGGAAACAAATTATGTTTTTCTCCTGTAGCAAAAAAAAGCAGGAAATAATTAGTCTTTTTCACAAAATATTAAATAAGTTATATTCCATGTTTGATGAATTTTCATTAAAATAGCACCTGTGTTTAAAAAGCAAATGTTAAAAAAAATTATTCCAATTTTTAAAATGTTTTCCTTATTATATCTAGAATTTGCACTTTAATTTCATATGAGAGAAATACTTACTATACATAAAGGAATATCCTATCTTTGCTAGGCTATTTAAAAAAAAAGCTCAATCTTGTTTTTCAGAAATCGAAAGTAACAGCTGAAAGTTGACAAAGATGGTGCATGACAAAATTTTTAGCCCATTCTTTTCTATTGGAAAAAGGGGGATTTTAAAAGACAAATTGCCACACCAGGGGATTGGTTGTTGAAAACCACAGGAGCTTGCTCTTGATTGCCCTCCTGGCAGCCCTGACATAACTCCCTGTAATTTTTTTCGCCTTAAAATTCATCACCAGGTGTTTTTTCTATCATTATCAGTTAACATTGACAAACTTTCGACACAAACCTGTAGCCTTAAAAAGCATCACACCAGACGGGTTGAAAAGAGTGTAGGATGAATTGTGATACTGCTTTGATATTGTTTGCATGGAAGGGTTCACACTGAATACCTATTGCTTTTTGTGAGAAGATTGTTGTGACTGACAAGATTGTATTTTTAAAAAAATATTCCCTGCTAACTTGGGATATTCACTTATGTAATGGGAAGAAAAGTTATTTAGATAAATAACATAAAAATATATTGTCATATCTTTAAAGAAATAACAAGTATGAAATTTTAAGGATAAAACCTACTAGCCATTTAGTAATTGTTTATTTTGATTTACTTTCTTTAATTAAAATTTACTATAATTCAGTTTTTTAGATAAGTTGTTTCAGGCCATCCTTGTTTTATAAAAAGTCTGTACAATAATATTCAAAGAATTCTTCAGCTTCATATTCTTTATTATGCATTATAAAAAAAGTCTTCATAAAGACTTTTCATACAGTTAAATTATGGTCACTTTAAGTGTAATGTAAAAAATATATATAGTAAAATAGTCTTTTAAATCTTTATTTCCTCTTTTTAAAAAAACTTAAGGCATAGGATAATTAAATTGAACTAACTGAAATTCATTAATTTTTTAAGTAGATTTCTATCTCAGTGTATTTTATACATTGTATTTTTGTGTTCATGCTCCAAGTATTCAAAGTTTAAAGACTATTTTAAGAAATGGTTCAAAAATATTTATAAAAGATCTAGATTTATGTATTAGTTTGTGTGCAAAGTTTTTGTGTGTGTAGGATTTTAAATATTTACTTAAGAAATAATAAATTACAACAAATATCTTTAAGAAATAATTGTTGTTTGTGTGTTTATATATATATATATAAATCCACATATATATAAACATCTTCAAAATTAGACAGACTAAAAGATGCTAAGAACAGAGCAGGGTGAAATTTATTGTAGTAGTATATTTTAGCTAAGTGACAAAAATAATGTTTTCACCATATAGAGGCTTTCTCTCTTGCACAGACTATTCTTAATGAACAGGTTTTGTTAAATGCTTGGTCACTATTGCTGGCATTAGCCTACAATTATGGGATAGATAAAACCGAGTGTTTTCTATTATTCAGCACTGATAGATCTATCAGTCATTTTAGTTAAATTATTATTTATTTGTATAATCTGTCCATGATTAGAAAAGGTAAAAGATATTGATAATGTCTTGAAATTTTTACTTTGTTACTTAAGTGATTTAACATAGTGCAGAAAGGAATCTTGCAATGTTATACTTTGAAAATGAATAAGTTGCCCATATAGAAAAACCTTTTTATGGTAGGTAGCTTTTCTGTGTTCTGTTACAAATACAATGTTCTATTAAATGAACATTTTTATTACAATTTTTTATTTTATCCTTAATAAGTTATGTTAGATTCTTTTAGCATTCAATTTTTTTTTGTTTGAAATATTTTCCCCCACATAATTTGATTTCAGTACCCTATAATTAAAATGTTTATAAATATAATCAAAGTATATTTGTTTATAATTAAATTACTTTTCAGTCAATTCAGTTATTTCTTCCTCACCTTATTTTATGGTTTTTCTGCTTATTTAATTTGTTTGTTTCCTTGTAAATTTGAAAATTATGCTTAGTTTTAAGTTGCTAGGGGGTATAGTTGAAAAATATATTTCTTTCTGTTAATAAAATGTTAATTTTTTTTAAAATATATCTTGAGTTTTAAATATTTTTTCAGGGTATGATTGCTTTAAGAAGAGGTGCAACTGTTGTTACACATGAAGATTTCATGGATGCTATCTTAGAAGTTCAAGCTAAAAAGAAAGCTAATTTGAACTATTATGCATAAATTTGTACTACATGAAATGTTTCAAGTCTAAAACTCATATTTTAGGTTCATTTTTCCATATTTATGCTGTGAGTAATAACCTATTTTCATCAGGACAAACAATAACCATTTAATATTTCCTTTGAATGAAATTTCTTTCACATCTAATATTTTACATTTCAATAAATAAGTTCTTTTTTCTTAACTGGCCTTTGTTTTCATTTCAATAAATATTTGTTTTGGTTTTATGTCTAAATTTTAATCATGATTTGATTTACAAAAAAAAAATAAAAAAGTCAATCCAATGACATTGATATTATGCTTTTTAAGTTAAAGAGTGTTAGCTTTGAAATATTTATTTGTCTTTGTCTTCTCTCATCATATTTCAATGTACAGGTATAAAATAAAATAATAGGAACACCCTTTTAAAATTGTCTTTTGATCGTCCAATAAAAGCCACGATGTGAGGCAATGCTGTACTACCAAATGGTGTCAAAAAGGAAGGCATCAATCAAGCAGTCTGTTGTGAGAGTTGCAAGAGAAAATTTTGTTCCTGCCAAGGTGTGATTATGTTTGATCTCTCCGACGTGAAAAGAGGCCTAATAATTGCAGCTCGCCTCACTGGCTCATCCGTCCAGAACAGCCAACCCTGTGGGTATTTCTAAGACCTCTTGGTCAAGGATTATGACAGCCTACACAAAGCTGGGTGAGGTGTCTTCTGCAAACCACAACAGTGTCTGAAAATGGAAGTGGAAGGAAGGTGATAGAGGAGTAGCCGAAAAACGCATGACTACACTGCTGCAGATTACGTCCAAGATGTGAATACCTACCTTCAGAACCCTGTATCTATGAAAAATATTTAAGGGAGTTATTTATCATGGCAGAAATATTATTCCAAACCGTTGTTTTTCAGTGTAAAACTATGAAGAGACTTCAATGGTGCCAATACCACTTAAACTGAACACAACCACAATGGAACTAGTCATTTGATCTGATGAATTCTCATTTACATTATTCCTGACCACTGGATGTATGTTTGTCTGAGAACACTGATAGAAGCTTTTCATAGTTAACTGCTTTGTTCCACTGTGAAACATGAAGAGGAGTTCTGTGATAGTGTAGGGCAGTGGTGCACACAAGGGAAGTGTCACAGGCCCCCCCCCTGAAGCCCTTGAGTTTTTATTGATTGATGATAATCCTATATATATATATAACGTAAAATTTAATTAAGTACTTGTAATGAACAATTTATTTTATTAATTCAATAATTTATTTTTTACTGTTTTTTGTTAACAAAATTGACATAATCAGAAGAATCATTTGGTGTTGTCTTGAGGTATCATACGAGTTGGGGGACTTTCGACCGTGGATCATCCCTTGAAAATTTTTTGTGTATGCTACTGGTGTAAGGCATAATATCTTTGTTTGGGGGCCTCTTGTTTGAGGAAGATGATCACAGGTTACATTATTGAAGTATTCTCGCAGATCATCTTCACCCTATGCTTCAGACTCTCTTTCCGGGAGAACGTCCTGTGTTCCAAGATGACAACACCCCTGTTTACATGTCTTGCTGAGTTCAAATATAATTACATGGGTAAGAGGAAATGGAATGTCTGTCGTGGTGTTCCCCATTACCTGATCTGAACATCATTGAATGTTTGTGGAGTTTTTTAGAGAACAAAGTCCATGCTCAGTTTCCTCCTCCACACACTATCTGAACTTGAGATGACCTTGCGCAAGGAATGAGTGGGAATTCCCATGAACTTTGTTCATTTGTCAATCTTACATTGAATGCAAGCTGTCATATAGACCGAAGGTGGTTTAACTCCTTACTAATAAAAAATTTTAATTTTTTCACAGGTGTTCCTATTTTGTCCTATACCTGTGCATGTTTTTATAAAATTTTGCATTGTAAACTAACTTACAAAAAGAGTTGAGACCAATGCATCTGAATTGAAATTCTATTAAAGTATAAATTATTTTAAAGTATAGAGAGTTCACATTAAGTTTTTTACTTAGTTTATTAATCTAAAGATGTTAGTAAAGTTGTCACTTTTTCCCAAACAAAAAAAAGAAAGAAAAAAAATTACTGATACATTTTAAATCAAATTGAACCTTAAATTTGGTGACCTGTACTTATTTCTCTTTCAGTCGTTTTTAAATGAAATTAGAGTACTTGGTTTTTTGTTTTGTTTTGTTTTACTTAAAAAAAAAAAACAATTTACTTTAATGAATATATGTATTATTATTGTGCAACTATTCTGAAAAGAATTTTTTTTTCCATGTTTACTGGCATGATTATAAATTTTTAATTAACTTTAACTCTCAATAAGGATAACTTTTATTTTGAAACATATTAATTGTTTGCTGATGTTTCATAAAAACAAAATATATATATATAAACATATATATGAGGAATTTTAAAATGCGCTCTATTCATTTTGCACTTCTAAAATGTTTACTCTATCAAATTTGTTATTTAAAATTATAGAAGCTTTTAAGTATTTTTTATACATTTAATATATTAAGTCTCAAGTAATGAATAAAATTTATATAGAGCTTTTATTAGTTTGAAAAGAAATAGCAAACGATTTCTATATATTGCAGAATATTTCGAAGAAATATAGATAAAACATAGCATGATTATTTTTTAAAATAAAATCAAGGATGATTTATTTTAAAAGTAAACAATGTTCAGGCTAATTACTACAAATTTATTTGAAAAATGAATCAGCAGCTAGAAAATGAAAGGAATGTGTTTAAAATTTAGACTCAAGTTGTGTTCAAAATTTAAAGGTATTTTTTTACCTTACGGAGAAAATTTTAGTCTTATAAAATTTAACCAAATATTTTTGTTTTCATAAGATTGCATTTTAAATTTATTTCCAGAACTCAAGGATTGTGTCTACTTAACATTCTTATCTGTTGCAGAAATTATAAACTTAAATGGAATAATGATGAGAAATTAATTGTATGAAGATCTTCAT